>CAKNYM010018476.1:9063-26948 GCA_932195095.1 Andricus curvator
GATACTTAGATTGTGAAAAAAATTCTCTCTAGCTCCGGTGGGATTCGGACCGGAAATCTGAATGACGTGGTGTTCGAATCCCACCGGAGCTAGAGAGAATTTTTTTCACAATCTAAGTATCAATATTTTAAAAATATTGAAACGACCAGTAGACTAAAAAATTTTAACATCATAATTATTACGTATTACCCTGGTCAAAAACCTTAACATCAAAATTTAATCTCTACTTGAATCCTGTTTTTTTTTATTACCTACCATATTTTTGTTCGTTTTGTTAAAAAACAAAAATAATTTTTTGACGCCGGTCCAATGCGATTCCACACCGCTTGCATCGTGAACGTGAGTGGAGTTGGTGCAGACCCCACGTGGGGGACGGTGCCCCTCACTTACACGTGGGGGACGCAGGGTTAAAAAAATCTAATTGTTCTAATCCACTATAATCGATTTTAGGTGGCTTATATTTTTTTGACTCAATGTATTTTCATGAATTAATATTATTCATCCATAAAGGTTGAATCAAATGTTTTTACTGATTTTTGACAATATATATTGTGTAATATATATTATGATATATATATATATATATATATATATATATATATAATATTTGACAATATTGAGATATTGTCTACAGCGTCCTACTGATGGCCATTTTTTCCTAAAAGGAAAGAACAATATTATATCCTATAAAATGATCCTAGGAAATGCGTTTTCTGGGTTTCTATTCCTTGAACCAAGGATTTGTTCACTTCAGTTGAATATACATTATTTAAGGGCGAAAAAGTCAAACCTCGATGTACTCGAAGAAATAATTTCTAAGTGCTGTTTACTGATAAATTAGTAAGTATTACTAATATATTAAATAGTGAAGCAAGTCATGGAAATGAAAGTCAAAATAAAAGATTCGATAATTCTTTTTGAAACGTTTCGGTCACTGTTCTGGACCCTCATCAGTCAAAAAAAAAACATTTATTAAGTCTGTAAAAAACATTCAAATAATGTAGAAAATATTATAAAACGGAATAAAGAATAATTAATGAAAATTTAGATTTTAAGTAAAAGAAAGAGAAGGGTTGTGTCATAAAAGAAGGCCCTGAATTTTTGAATCTATATCAAGCAATAAATATTGATAACAGCGAAGAAAACGGAAGGTCAATAAGGGAAACAGAAAAACAAACATACGTGGTACAATTTAAAAATCGAAGAGAAAGTCAAAGTAAATATCCAACAGAAAGTAAAACACATGATTTAAAATATATAAACATTAAGAGGTAACAGATAAAAATATAAATAAATAAGGGCGAAAGCCCGACATCCCGCTTGGAACGTGAAATTACGAGAATTAAAACAAGAAAACAGAAAGTGATGAATGGGTCGATAAAGTAGAATAAAACTTTAACGACATGAAAATTAAAATTTTGTAAGAGGTTTGTAAACTTCAGGAAATAAATTATTTTCATATCTAAGATTAACTGTATTTGGTACTTTATCGATAAAAAAGTTTTCAACTATTTTTCTACAAGCTCTATTGTTCTCCAATGATAGAATTTCAAAATGATCAAAATCAAGGTTATGGCCGGTATCAATATAATGTTTAGTAAGAGCAGTATGATCAGCTTTATCAGGATGGGAAATAGAATATCTATGTTCACGACTACGGGTTTCTATAGGTCTGCCAGTCTCACCTACATAAGAAAACGTACAGACAGCGCAATTTCATTTGTGAACAACTCAGGAAATTTTGTTTTTGGGAAGTGGATCTTTGAGACTGTTAACAAATTTCGAGAAGCTATTGGTTGGTTTGTAAATGATCTTGATTTTTGGCTTCTTTAGAACTTGTTCAATTTTTTCCGATAAGCCTTTTATGCATGGACAAACTGTGAAATCAACATAAGATACTTTTTTATTTTTATTAAATTTAGAAACAAATTCGGTATTATGTAATCGGAAAGTTTCTTTCTTTAGACAGTTGTTGATTAAGTGGGTTGGAAAACCATTATATTTTAAGGTATCTCTGATTAAATTTATTTTTTTGATTTCAAATTCTGGATCTGAAATTCTAAGAATTCTGTACAGTAAACCTGCCACTAAACCAATTTTATGGCAATTAGGATGAAAAGAGTTAAAACTTAGATAACGACCAGACCAAGTTTTCTTTTGATACCAATCACTTTTTACAAAACCTTGACATCTAATAACAAGAGTGTCTAAAAAACTCATTTTTGAATTTTCTTCAACTTCTATGGTGAATTTAATATTAGGATGGTAAGAATTGAAACTTTCAAGGAGTGTATGTATTTTATCTTTAGAGACAGCTGTGATTATGTCGTTTACATAATGAAAGAAAAATGGAACTGAAAAAGGGGATTGGTATCAAAAGAAAACTTGGTCTGCTCGTTATCTAAATTTTAACTCTTTTTATTCTAATTGCCATAAAATTGGTCTAGTCACATAGGTTTATTGTACAGAATTCTAAGAATTTCATATCCAGAATTTAGAATCAAAAACATAAATTTATTTAGAGATACCTCAAAAGATAATGGTTTCCCAACCGACTTAATCAACAACTGCCGAAAGAAAGAAACTTTCCGATTATATAATACCGAATTTGTTTCTAAATATAATAAAAATGAAAAAGTATCTTATGTTGATTTCACAGTTTGCCCATACATAAGAGGTTTATCGGAAAAAATTGAACAGGTTCTTAAGAAGCAAAAAATCAAGATCATTTACAAACCAACCAATAGCTTCTCAAAATTTTTTAACAATCTCAAAGATCCACTCCCCAAAAACAAAATTTCCTGAGTTGTTTACAAATAAAATTGCGCTTTCTGTCCGCTTTCTTATGTAGGTGAGACTGGCAGACCTTTAAAAACCCGTAGTCGTGAACATAGACATTCTATTTCCCATCCTCATAAAGCTGCTCATAGTGCTCTTACTAAGCATTATATTGATACCGGCCATAACCTTGATTTTGATAATTTTGAAATTCTATCATTGGAGAACAATAGAGCTTGTAGAAAAATAGTTGAAAACTTTTTTATCGCTAAAGTACCAAATACAGTTAATCTTAGATATGAAAATAATTTATTTCCTGAAGTTTACAAACCTCTTAGAAAATGTTAATTTTCATGTCGTTCAATTTTTATTTTACTTCATCGACCCATTCATCACTTTCTGTTTTCTTGTTTGAATTCTCGTAATTTCCTTCAGTTGTTCAGTCACTCTTCTTCACGTTCCAAGCGGGATGCCGGGCTTTCACCCTCATTTATTTATATTTTTATTTGTTTTTTCTTAATGTTTATTTATGTTAAATCATGTGTTTTACTTTCTGTTGGATTTTTACTTTGACTTTCTCTTCAATTTTTAACTTTTACCAGGTATGTTTGTTTTCCTGTTTCCCTTATTGACCTTCCGTTTTCTTCGCTGTTATCAATATTTATTGCTTGATATAGATTTAAAAATTGAGGGCCTCCTTTTATGAGACAACCCATCTCTTTCTTTTACTTAAAATTTATATTTTCATTAGTTATTCTTTATTCTGTTTTATAATATTTTCTACAATATTTGTATGATTTTTACAGACTTAATAAATGTTTTTTTTTTGACTGATGAGGGTCCAGAACAGTGACCGAAACGTTTCAAAAAGAATTATGGAATCTTTTATTTGGACCTTTATTTCCATGACTTGCGTCACTATTTAATACAAAAAAACGTCGAGACTAAACGTACAACATTCTTAATATATTAGTCAAAAATACCTGTTTCATAGCTAGAATTCAGTCACTGATTAAAATTAGTAAAAATTTTAACTGATTCAAATGTAGAGAGCAGGATGATCGCTCGTGTGTCATGAAACGATACAACAATCTCAGTTGTCGAAGCGAGAAAAATGAAAATGTTGCTCGTTTCTCGGATCGTGTCACCGACGAGACATGATTTTTTCTTTTAGAGAAAATAAGGTCACGTTATTTTTCCGATTTGTGATTCGCTAGATAATTTCTGCAAGATTAAACTTAACAAAAAAGCAACGTTTTGTTTGGAAATATGAGAATTCTATTTTCTCGAAAAACCTCGCGAAAAACCGACCATATTTTCTTGTTAAATTTGTCGTTTCTATAAACAAAAAAAAAGGTCTACAAGACATACCTCTTACGTTGTTCGCAAAAAATTCGATATTTTAGTTTTTCAAAAAGAAAATTCTCCTGACAGCAAGAATAGTTTAGCCTTCACAAAACTCATAGAATATCTTGTTTATACAAGCAAAAATCTTACAAAATTGCAAATATAGCAATTTGGGATTTTCGAGGAAACCTCATTTCTATACGAACAGAGATATTTTTGGCTAAAGACCTATTTCGGCACTTCCCGCCTTGCTTGAATAAGCATCTTCTTAGGTGATGATCAGGTGACGCGCAATCCACCTATAATAATTCAATTTAAAGTATCACGTGATGTGTAGGAAAGAAATTTGCGGGTCCAGAAACGAAACGCGAGGGTTTCGTGCGACGAGAAGCTCATAAGCTGAAAGATAATGATTATTTCTTGCCTCGAGCAAACACCAATTATCTTTTTGAATAATTAGAAAAGGAAGGAAGGGTTTTGGACCTGAGCGTCTACAAATCTGTCTTCAACGTTTATTTTTTGGAAGGTATTTCGTCTAAGAAATTATTTCGCAAGGTATGGCTTCTTGAACTCGTCAAATTTATAAAATCCGTCAATTTGTGAGATATTATCATATTTTGTGCTCTTTTGATGATATTTCAATGTGTTTTAACTGAATTTTCAATGTGCAGAAATTTATGCTGTTTCAAATAAGTATGTGTAGTAGTCTGATTATTATGATTGAATCTCGTTCGAATTCATATTACATAGAAGTCGTAATCGAAGCCAGATCTCGGTCGTTATAATTTATGAACATTAAAGTAATTGTCGTTCTTCATTTTCTTGAAGGATTGATCGATTTTTAATAAATTCATGCTCACTTTTATTCGTAAATTTTGCGTTTTAATTTCATCAAAAAATTTAAATTTGTGCATATTTCAGTTTTAGCTTATTTCTGTATATACTTTGCGACTCGCTTTGGGAGTTAACTTTGAATTTCTGAACTTATTCCGGTTCAAACAAATTATTTTTAGCATTTTGGAATCAATTCTCAAATTTAAATTTTGAAATAATAAAATACAAGTAGACTGTTACAATATTGAGAAGAAAAAATACTAAATAAAAGGCTGCAAGGAAGGTTTATCTGGTCTTAAATTTTTATAAATACGAACAAATTATTAGGTCATATGTTAGGACACATACATCAATTTAAGCTGATAAAACCATACACTAAGAAAAAAGTTTGATTGATTCAACAAAAATTTGGTTGGATCAAACAAATAAATACATTGCTATATGTTGAATCAAATGTTTGGTTGATTTAACCAAATTTTTTGGTTAATAAAGTTTGGTTGATTGTAATAAATATTTTAGTTAATTCAAGCAAATATTTTGGTTAATCCAAACAAATATTTTGGTTAATCCAAACAAATATTTTGGTTGTTTCGTTCAATCAAAATGTATCTAGATCTTGACTTTAAAAAAATTATTCTTTCATCATACTTATGAATTTTGAGGTTGGATTGCCTGCACCGGTGTGAACACTGAGAACTAAAGGTTGCACTTATGTTCAAAATGTGCTGCATTCTGTTTCAGACACGAGTTTTTTAAAAACGTTGACATTGTTAGTATCCATTTGTTCGTATCGCTCATTTTTTCACTAATTCGCGACACGACGGCGATGCACAATGAGAAAATTTTCGACACGCAAACTGGTCACCGGCGTGGGCTGACATCATCTGTTTCGATATGTTTAGTGTAGTTAATGAAAGTATTTGGTAGAATCAACGAAATTATTTCGTTACTTCAACCAAATAATTTTCTAATGATTAATATATTCCGCTCAACACATGTATTTGCTTGAGTCAAATAAACATGTTCAAATAAATAATTACTTTGAACTGACCAAATTAATGCGTTGTGTTTTTTAAAAATAACCAAAGGTTTATTTGTGCTGACCAAATTTTTCAGTTTCAACAAAGAAATTAGGTTGAACAAACTGTTTTGTTGAATCAACTGAATCTTTTCTCTAAGTGTAATCCAAATCTTTGCACGCCCAACTTATGCCTTGTGTTGCCCTTTAATTATACATATTCAGGACTAGATAAACCTACCTTAGTACCTTTCATTTACTACCCCAGATTTTCAAATTGACATCTTATTTGGATGCTTGCATCTAATACAGGCCATTGCATATACATTATATATGGATAGATTATAAACAGTGATATGCGTGCGTCGAACTGAGGCGACGATAATCCGATTCGACTTAGCTGAGAATTTAGTTGAAATTTCCGAACCGACTCAGCTGCGAATTGAGTCAAAAGATTCGACTCATGAATCGCGCGGTGAGTCATGAGTCGAATTTTCGACGCCGACTCAGCTAAGAATCGACACATTCACACCACCCATATGTCACTTCTCTGTGGAGGCCCGTGGAAAATATTGTCATGACAGTTGATGGTCGCCGTGTGGCGGCGCCAGCTACACAGTTGGCCTAGAATTCAAATAATGCAAGGCGAAAGTGTTAAAAAAAATGTTTGTTAAATAAAAATAATTTTCTGATAGTTCTGGGTAAAAATTTTTTATAATTTTTTAATTTATAATAAATAATATTAAATATTAATAATATTATTAAACAATAATTTATAATAAAAAAAGATTTTTCTAAATCTTTTGAGTCAAAAATAATTTGCGAAAATCGTAAAATTCACTGTTTTTAAACGTAAATCCCAATGCATTCCTACTAACTACAACAAATTATTATTCATGCGCAATTAAATCAGACATATAATTATTTGTGTAATTTTTGAATATCCGAAAAGGAAATAGTCTAAACTTTATAATATTTGTTATTATATTATATAATATATAATATAATATTAATTTAAATTAATTTCGGATTTTCAAATAATTTAATAAACAAATTATGTGTTTTAATGAACTTCTTAGAGAGGGGGTAGGTAAAATATTAAAATAATACCTAAGTTATAGCATGAAACATTTTTTTATACATATATAAGTTTTTAATTAAAGTTAAGTATTAAACATAGATATGCTTTCAACAACAAATTAATAACAATTTTTTAATAGAAAATAATCAATTTTACAAATAACTTTATATAAATTTCTTATGCCTCTTAGTATTTGTATACAAGTATTTCTTCCTAAATAATTTTTACCTAGTATATAAAATATTAAATATTTTAACAGATTTGATTAAATATCTTAAATAAGTCTTTTTCCTCCGTATAAACTAACAATCGTACGAAATGATGGCTTATTTTATTCCGTAAAAGATTATCTGCAAATTTCATTGGTACGTTTTTATTTTAAAAAGTTTATTTATGAAAACCTATTATTTACAAAAATAACGATTTTATAATTTCTAAATGAAAGTTTTTCAATAAAAACGTACCAATGAGATTTGCAGAAAATCTTTTAAGGAATAAAATAAGCCCTAAAACATTAGGATTAAATAATAGTTGCAACTTTTATCTAAAGTGAGAGAGAAAAATATTAAACCCTAAAAACTATTGTTAAATGAACAATTTTTTTTAAATTTGAAAATCAGGGTGGCCGTTTTAATCACAGGAAAAAATTCCCGGTCATTTCTCGGGGTTTTCCCGGTTCGCTAACATTTTTCACCGTCAATGAAAGTAGAACATTCTAACTCTAAAGCTAAAAATGTGTCCATTTGAAGTAATAAAAACTGAGCTGCAAATCATTTTAAGCATTTTTAAGCTAGATATATTAAAAATTGATCGATTACGTTTTTGTTATAAACTGATCACTTCTTAAATCAGAATTTAAAATATTTGTATTTTAAAGAGTTTAAAAATCCTTGAAAAACTTCAAAATTTCATTTCAAACTCTTGATACATCTACACGTTGTTTTACATTTTTTTTCAAATTATGAATTATTTTTTTTATTTTTTCATACCTTCTAAACATCTTTCAAAATGATTCGAATTCTTCCTAAAATTTCGATTAAATCCTGCAAGATAAAAAAATATTTTCTTAAAATCTTCCAGATTCATTTTTGACAATTTTAGAAATCTTTTTAAATCTTTTTAAATATTCTCTTAAAATTAATGTTTCAAAATAAAAAGTCAATTTCAATTTTCCTAGTGTTACGTCATGGAAAACGCAAAATACTTTCCTTTTTAATTAGGTTCCTCGTTTTAGTTGAGATCGAAGATCTCGCACAGGGAAGAGGAAAGAGAAGCCAATAAATAAATTATAGATGAGTTCAACAATTTATTATGAATAATTACAATTAAAATTTATTTATTAAAAGAGTTTAGCACAAGAAGCTGAAGGAAGACTTGTAGACTTGTCTCTAATCCTTGGGCAGGACCGGTTATTGATTCGATTGAAGAATCAAATGTTATCTAGATGGTCTGTGTAATGGTGTGGAAGAAGGGGTTGTGCACTTATTATGAATTGGATATCCAAGATTTTGGTAGTTCCTTGAATGGTATTCAAAGTGTTCCAATGATTGATAATAGTGGGTCCAATTCAGGTTGAAATTGGTTCGAAGTATTCCAAAGATGGGAATTCCCAGATGCGGGTTTTCCAGTGCACAACACTGTCACAAGGGTACACACACTAACACGCGAGAGATACCGGTTTGACACACTAGACACTGGACAGTCGAATCGGAGAAAACCGTAGAAAAATAGAGAAGAGGTGAACTATAACTTCTAACTTATCACTTTGCTATGACTTAAGACTAAAGACTAAAGACTGACCCAAGCTGGTCCAACGAGTTTTTATAGGGCCTAAGGCGACGTCCCTGCATGCTTGGACGTCGGTGTATACGCGGACGTCACGAGTATATATAGATATACTATACGGCTTACAATGTTTTCAGTATATCTATAGCTATGTCCTCCAGCCTCCACGTGCTTTCATGCTCTATAGTCTATGTCTAGCTATGGCTAGCTAGACAGTGTACGCTACGGATTACAATGTTTTTACTATAGTCTATACTCTATACCTTTACTCTCGTGCTCAATATATATAGTTATATTCTACAGCGTACAACGTGCTGATATACATATATAGCTACACTCTACAGCGTTCAATATTCCCTCTATATTTATTGAGTATTTATTAGTGTAAGCATGCAAATAGATAAATATATAAATAAATATATTAACATATATATACGTCACGGGACGTGACACTAGGAATCTTAAGAAAATGTTTTTTATTCTTTTGAAGCCTTCCACAATTCTTGAAAATCTTCTAAATTTTGTATTCGAAACCTGCACAAATCTATTTTTTGTTTTAAATTAGGCCGTGGGCTATTTGCACCGAAATTTCGGTACGAATAGCCAAATTTTGTCGGTGTACGTAGAAACTTTGTTTAATTTATTTGAAATCATTTCAAATTTTAAGTTGAAACTAAATTCAACTTACTTGAATTTTGTCTAGGAATAATAATAGGTGCTCAATATTTATTATACATCAAAATTCAACAATTTTACTTGCAAATTAAATTGTTTGAAATAGAACAATTAAAATTGTAACATTCAAAGTTTATTTTTTTTGTTTAATTTTGAGTATTAGATTGACAATTACTGATTTTAAATGAGCATTCAAAAAATTCGAAATATTAAGCAATTGTTATTTTTCCTAATTAAAAAATTTCAAACTTTAAAGTTTCAAATTTTAGACTCAAACAATATTTTTAAATTTAATAAAAGTCTTTCAGTATGAATATATTGTTCTGAAGTTATTTTACAATTTAAAATAGTTGATAAAGTTTCAATCATGCGTTTACATTTCTTTAACTACTAAGGGCCGGTTCCACCAAACTCGGTTAAATCAGTGGTTAACTGACGGCGGGTTAAAGTTAACGCCATAGTTAAGCTTTGGTTATCCTGTTGTGCGTTCCACCACATTTTTCGTGGGCGCGGTTAGCTAACCAGATAGTCGTTTCGAAGTAACTCCTATTTTACTTTAAATCATTCGTGTGATTGGCTACCCGTCGGTCGAATGGAAAGCAAAGCAATATGTCCGTGCGCGCCAAATCCAGGTAAGGTTGGGCCACGCTCGTGTCTACACTAACCTAAAAAAAGTGAATGTTGGTGTATGTTTTGTTCGTGATATATTAATATATCACATATAAATTCAAAAACATCTTTTTCGACTTCGTCATCAGACGATCTCAGAACTTCTTCCAAAAACTCCATATTTCACAACGACAATGCCGTTTTTAGGTTAGAGGACGATTAAGTCGCCTTAACCGATCAATTTTGACCAGTTAGATTTAACTGTGGTTAACGCGAGTTAACCGGCCGCTAAAACGTGGTGGAACGCGTAACTAGGTTTAACGGAGGATTAACTTTTTAATCGAGGTTGGTGGAACCGGCCCTAAGACTTTCAAATTTAAACAGTTTAATTTTTGACGTTAAAATCTGGAAATTCTTAAATATTGAACTGATTTCGAATCGTCTTGTAAAATTAATGATTATTCACTTGTTAATCCTTAATTCACAGTCCAATTTTAAAAATTATTTTAATTTATATTCACAGCTGATTAACTAAAAAGATTTTTTGTCCAAGATTTTCGATTTCAAATGCTTCTAATTTTTAATTTTTTTAGTCTTTAAAACTGCATTTTTTAATTCTTTCAATGAAAAATGTACGCTTAAAAATTTAAATCTAAAATAGAACATTTTTAAGTCAAATATTTTTGAATTACGCATGGTAAACTGAATGATATAATTGAAACAGATAACAATTCAACTAATTATTTAAAAAACTGTTGAAATCAAACTTGGACCGATTTTTTTTCTGAATATTTGTAAAATTCCTGGTCAAAAAATAAATTCACTGTCATTTCCCGGTTTCCCGGTCCGGCAAGATTTTTACATCTAAAAGCAGTTCTTCTCAGTTTTCATTTGCTTAGAAGGTGGAAAATTTCGCAAAGAGTTCCAGGGGGCTGATTGACACATTGAAGTAACCTAAAATTGAAAAACCCTTTATAAAAGCAGAAAAAATAGAACGGCAATCAATTTCAATGCATTTTAAAGGGGGCAGCAATATATATATATATTTATATATATATTTATATATATATATATATATATATATATATATTAGGGTGTTTCATAAAAAACTTGTTTTTATTTTTCGGCGGCCGTATTGCGACAGTTTGTTTCCCTGGGTGAGATAATACTCTCCTAATTTGTTTAGATCAAAACAAAAATTCTAGAGGTTGCGAGCATCAAACTTACGTAAAAATTGAGATTTTCGTAGTTTTCGATTTTTTTAAATATACATATTTGTTTTAGAGAAATATCTTATAAATAAAAAAGGTGGCTAATACAAAAAGGACAAAACTTTCACTTCATGTCCGATTGAAAAAAATAACTTGGCGCCGGTAAAAGGCATAAAATGTACGATTTCTCAGAAAGAAGTAAATATAAGGGCATAAGTATACCCCTGAACATTTTTTGTAAGGATTGCCAAAATTCTGAGATCTTTCCCACAAAATAGGGAACTTGTCAAATGTTTTACTTATGCTGTCAGAGTAAAAGTCATTTATTGATGTTACAATTTCCAATATTATATAATACAGTCTACGATAATGAAAGAACTTGGCGTAAAGTGATTTACGCATTTGTCTTGTTGCGAAGCACAGATGCATTAGCGATTTTTTTCATTGTGTAAGAGAATAAAACATTTATCCTTACCAAAAATGTTTACAGTGTTCAACTGTATATTTGTTGCAAATATAAAAAAAGATAGATAAATTATGAGCTGTATCTTTATTGTGAATATAAGTTGTTAGGTACCCGAGAAATCAGGCTTTCGCTCGAGATCCCGTGAAACACCTCCCACCATTCACCACACATCTCCGCGTCTCATCTATTTTGTTTGTATTTAGTAGTGACAATGCTGTGAATGATGTTTTGAAGCAGTATAAAATATATAACATGCGGATTCTATTCGTTGTAAATAAAAACTGAAAGAGGAAAAGCCAAACAAAAAGAAAACGGTATCTAGGTATAGTGGATGTGATGAATTTGCACATAGCAATCACGTCATCGCCAACCAACAAGCACCCTAGAACAAGGTTTCTCTGGGGAGTTTACGAATGGAAGGGGTGTACGAGAGTAAAAGGGACACTGGCAGTTAATGATGATTGCTATACTCGAAGCCGATGATTTCGTGGCTCCAATGATGATTTTGAAGCGTGTCGCGTTTCCCGCCTATACATTGCATGTCATAGTAGGCGGTTGATCTATGTTGAAGCCAATATGGGATGATGAACTATGTGGATTGAAAGCGATCATGGGTGTTAACAGAGTTATGATGGCTATATTGCTTCGCGGATGAATAGCATTTTGTGTGTAACCCTCGGCATACCAACTCCCCTTCAAAATGTTGGATGCCTATACCTACTGCATTTGTTGCATCCCCGAAACACGTTACACCACTGACTGGCGTCAAAATTCACTTATACGAGTACATCCTGGTTGCATTGTGACCCCCTGGCCAGTTGGTATATTAAGCCTTGTAAATGGAGTAACTTTTCGGGTATTTCGCTCTAGGGCGGTGATGAACGAGCTTGTTTACCGCAATGCCAAAATAAAACCGTGCAACAGCGCGATCGGCAGGTATACACGCCGATTTCGCGAGGGAATTAACGTGCCGCACCAGTTTGTCCTCGATGGCGACGGTCGTCAACGCTCGCTTGTTATTGGCTATCCAATGATTCGGTAATAAAAACCGAGCATCGATTTTGGCGTACCATGGACGTGCTTGACCCTCGTTTGCACTCGTTCACTGATGACAAATGTATTTATCGTTGAAATATTCAGAGGGACACATGGAATGCGCCACTCGTTGTGCAAAGGAAGATACAAATGCGTGTTTGGCTAGAGCAGGGCTATCCAGAAGGCAGTCAGTGACTGCAACGACTGCCAATGGCAGTTGCGAGACTAGGTTAAACAGGCCCTCATACATTTTCCTCGAACTTGTCCTTCGACTCGTCCCTAATCCTTCACGGTAAATTACAGTTTGAAATGAAAAAAATGAAATGTATTGTGAATTCAAGTAGAAAAAAATCAGACCCTTCGGTGTGAACAATGAGCCGCAACGAGCCGTGACCGTAACGACCGTAACCCTTTTCAGGATTCCTGGAAAACGAAGAAAAAAATTACAGAAAAACTTTGGGGCAGTCATACACTTGTCGTGGCAGTCAGCACCTGCTGAAAGTGGTGAGCCCTGGGCTAGAGCAACAGTAGGGGAGACCGGGTACGGTTGTGACAATTTTCATTTGATCGACTATAATTTTGTCAGTATGCCAGTTAGCTGGATGAAAGGAATTTTTTAGTGTGAAATGTATATTTGTCTACGAATAAATACTACCATTGTGTCCCTAAGTACAATGGTTAATTTATAGGAGCAAATTAGAAAAAAAATAAAAAATGTCACAACCGACCACACCCCAGGGACGGTTGTGACAGTGCTTGGGGTAATAATAATAATAATCATAATAATAATATTAACATAATAATAATATCGTACAAAGTAATCAGTTCTATTTAACCACTAATGTGTAACCTATAAAGATAAAAAACACTTGTTACTCTATCTGTACACATATAACAACAATTACTAAAAGAAATCGAATAAAAATATTTACTTTTTGCTGCTAAAAAATACTGTAGTCCTCTGCAAGCTTCAATGTCACGCAAAAATTGACGCAATCCTGTGAAGCATGTTCAGAAGGGCCTGCCGCTCCTCTTTCCCCTTCCACTCAACCGGGTATTCCTTATAGTTACGCTAATATGACGACTGTCACAACCGTACCCTGGCACAACCGTACCCAGTCTACCCTACTATTAGTTTTATTGCAAAATTTATTATGTACTTTGATTATTGTTATTACATGTTTCTAAAATTGCCCAATGTTACACATGCCACAATCTTTGCAAGTAATTGTATAGATTGTATTCGTGCATTTTTCAATAGGAGTTAAATCTTTTTGGTTACTGAAACAGTTTGAAGCGTCTTTCCTTTAAACCAATTAAATACTCTTTAAAATGTTTCAGTAACTACAAATATTTAACGCCTATTGAGAAATGCTCAAATACAGTTCATAAAATTACTTGCAAAGATTGTGGCAAGTGTTAAATATCTAAGAGTATTTAAGGTAGTTTCCGAGTCCCACACTCGTACAAATATTGGAGTCCCGTGGGGCGCTTGTCGTTGTATGCTGTATTAGTGGTGCCGTTCGATACGATACGTTCTCGTGATCGTGTCGAGATCGCGTCGGTTTTTTCTCGGGTCGGGATCGGGTTTTCGATACCCGTGATCGGTTTTCTCTCGGCCCGACTTTGGCTCGGAATGCGATATATCGACTCGGGATCGAGTCGGGTTTTCGATCCTCCTTCGCCAGATGTGGGTCTGTGACGTAGCGGTCCACAGAGGGTTGAAATGAAAAACGAGGTTCAAATATTAAAAGGACATTTAGAACGCAATAATGCACCGATTTAAGATCATTTTTTTGTTGTACAATTCAGGACTAAATTTCATAGAAAGCGTTGTGAGTGTATATTTTATTTTTTTGTTTATTTAATTTTTATGTTAATGCAAACAGCAAAAAGTTTTGTTTTTTTGCATTTCATGTTTTATCTCCCAGACACAATTTTTCTTATACTTCAAGTCACTTGGGTTCAATGCACAGCGGTATAAGAAAGAAGGAAAAAATTGTTACCTTATAAAGCTAATTGTTAAAAGCAAACGTTATTAACAAATAATCGACATGAAGAACTTTTTGTTTTCAAAGTATATTCTTGCTCTAAAATTGCTTGCTTTTATTGTTTGGATGATACGTGGCCATCAAAATTCCAGAATGAATGTTATTGACCAATTCTATAAACAAATTATATAAACAAATGTACATCGCAGACATTAATAGGCAGAAACCAATGCTTTTTTTGTCCTCTTGTTGTAATGACATTACTAATTATGTTTTCTGGAAGAAATTTACCATCCGTTGATATTTGTTTATTTGATAAACAAAATATATAAACAAATGCACATTTTAGGCGTTTTTAAAAGAAACGAAATCAATTTTTCTTCTAATCTTGTTGCAATTATAGTGCCAATGATGTTTTTTAAAAAAATGTTGCCATGCATTGATATTTGTTCATTTTATGAACAAATTATATAAACAAATGCACATTGTAGACGTTTTCAAGCGCCAAAATGTTTTTCTAAGAATTTTTTTTCCAAACATTATTTTTTTCATACAATTTGTTTGCAAACAAATTTTTTTTCGAAACATTTTTATTCAAAATATTTTTTTAACACATTTTTTTCAACATTTTTTTTCAACGAATTTTTGTTCAACAAACTTTTTTCACAAATTTTTTCACAACAAATTATTTTTTTCAACAATTTTTTTCCCCAAACCTTATTTTTCTATCAAAATGTTTTTGAACCAAAATTTTTATTCCAAAAATTTTTTTCACAAAGTTGGAAAATATTTTGTATGTGTTGAAAATTCATCTTCTTGGTGGAAAATTGAGAGAAAATAATAATCAGCAAATAATTATTGTCCCGAAAATAACTGTTATAAGTATTATGAATATTGATACATTCATTTAAAAAGCTTGAAAATTCATCGTTTTGGTTGAAACGGAACTAATTATATATTTTTGGGAAAATAAATTGATTTGTAAAAAATTGAATTATTTCGTCGAGAAATCGTTGGTTTTAGGTGGAAAATTTCATAACTGTAAATCTAAGTAGTCAACTTGGAGATTCATCATTTGAGCTAAAAAACAATCTCTTCATTTGAAAATCCAACTAAAAATTGCTTCTTTCGTCGCAAATTTAACTGCATTATTGAAAACACGTTTTTATTGTTTGGGCATTAATTTTTTCCATAGAAAATTTATCCATTCGAATTATGGATGACGCTTTATCTTATTCAGTTGAAAATTGAACTACATCATTGATTGAAAATTTATTTTTCTGTTTGAAAATTGAAGCTATTCTCGCGATGATTAGTATTTTTGGTCAAATATGAATTTTTCTAACAGAAAACAGAACTTTTTGATTGTTGAGTAAAAATTCGTTAAGAATTTCACTACAGTGTTGAAAATTCATGTGTTTGTTCAAAATTTGTCTTTTTGGTGTAAAATTAAGTGTCTTAATTGAACATTCAACTTCTTGGTTGACAGTTGAGGCGCATTGTTGTAAATTCATTTTATTGTTTACAAATACACATTCATCAATTTATTTGAAAAGTAATTTCTTTACTTGAAAATTCAAGTATTTTTTTAAAGTTCGTTTTTTTGAAGTGAAATTTTTTTTTTTTGATTGAAAATGTGACTCTCTCATTTTTGGTAGAAAATGTATCTTTTCAATTTGAAAATTCACCTCTTTGTCTAAAAATTCATGTACTTTGTGAAAAATTAGTCTTTTTTGCAGAAAATTTAACGTCTTGGTTGACAATTCAACTACTTGATTGAAATTCGAACTACATGGTTAAAATTTCATTTTATTGGTTGAGGATGTAACTATTTTGTTGAAAACTCTTTTTTTAGGCTATCAAATAATTTTCTGAAGTAAAAATTCAAGCATTCCAGCTTTTAATGAAACTTCAACTATTTACGTTTTCATTAAGAATTTATCGTACATATTTGGTTTGAAAATTGAACTGTTCCAATGAAAGTTTAACTGAATTGTTAAAAATGCACATCATTTGTGGAAAATTTTACTATATTGTTAAGAAACCTTGTATGAATAGAACATTTCAAAAATTTGTGCTCAAGAAATATGTATCCACGTCATCATTTGTGATCCTCCGAATTGAAAAATGAATTAATAAATTTGTTAATCATATTATTTGAAGAAATCTTAAGTGAAACACATTACAAATTGAACAATTAAAAAAATTTGTAACCAGAGACTTGTTTCATTGAACGTCAAATAATTTATATTTTAAACCTTTTTTAAATAATATTTCTTCTATTATTATTTATACAAAACTCTTTTTCACGAATTACCAATTTAAGAAGAAAAAATTACAATTTTAGAGTTGAAAATTTAAATGCAGGATGCAGCACTCTGAAATCTTCAGTTCATGATTCAATCGAATGCATTCTATTTAAAACAATGCAGCTGGAAATTGTTCACTTTTCAAAATCTGCTTTATATTTGCTCCTTTTCAATAAACAGTCCAATATTGCCAAATATTAAAAAAAGGTTATTTTTTATTTAAAAATAATTGAAAATTAAATGAAGGTTGAAATAGGTTCTATAGTTGCACTTAGATGTTTCAAATTATTTACTACTAAGCCAAAGTAAAACTCTTCCACTATGGGGAAAATAATTGAAAGCATTTTCACTCCAGCCATAACCGGTTTAACCAGGCAGTGGAGGAGTCAGGGGGGACCGAGTGACGTCAAGCCATTGTCAAATTTCCCTCTCCGCTCAGTTCAACTGAGAAGTGCACATCTGTCGAAGGAGTATCGAAAACCCGACCCGATCCCGAGTCGATATATCGACTTCCCGAGCCAAAGTCGAGTCGAGCCAAAACCGACTCGATCTACACCCGATACTGGAGACTAGGATCGAGTCGGAATCGCGTCGAGATCGGGAAATATCGTTCGACGGCATCACTATGCTGTATTGAAAAAATTTCATGGTCCCGCATACTCAATATTTTAATGCGCTCCTGGCTTAGAATTCGTAGTATGTGTGTATACGTATAGTCACCAATCCTATGCCAGCGGCAGATCCGT
>CAKNYM010018480.1:3739-33593 GCA_932195095.1 Andricus curvator
ATTCAGAGTAATTCAAGTAACTCCAGTAATTTGGAGTAATGAAATTGTAATGCGAAGCAATCCACAATTATGGCCAAGTAATCCACTTGTAATACAGGTAATTAGAAGTAATTTAGGTAATCCAAGTAATTAACTTAAAATCCAAAGTAATTCAGGTAATTATGAGTAACTCATTTGATCCATTATTATTACTTAATCCATTTGTAATCCGGAGTAATTCAACTAATTTACAGTAATCCCAGTATTCTGGAGTAATCCAATTGTAATCCGGAGTACTTTCAGTCATTCGGAATTCATTTCAGTAATGCTTGTAATCCGCAGTACTTTAAGTAATTCGGAGTAATCCCAGTATTCCGGAGTAATCATATTGTAATCCGGAGAGATCCAAATCCGGGTAATTTGAAGTAATTTAGGTAATCCAAGTAATTAACTTGTAATCCAGCGTAATTCAGGTAATTTCGAGTAACTCACTTAATCCATTATTATTATTTAATCCATTTGTAATCCGGAGTAATTCAAGTAATTCGGAGTATTTTAACTAATTCGGAGTAATATCAATATTCTGGAGTAATCCAATTGTAATCAGGCGTAATTTCAGCAATTCGGAGTAATTGTGGTAATACGGTTTAATCTACTTGTAATCCGAGTCATCCACTTATGATGCGAGATCATTGAAGTAATGCGGAGTAATCACAGTATTTCGGAGTAATCCAATTGTTTCTCGGAGTAATTCAAGTATTTCAGAGTAATTAAAGTAACTTCAGTAATCTGGAGTAATCCCATTTTAATCCTAAGTAATTCAAGTTATTTGAAGTAATCCCAGTGTTCCGGAGTAATTTAAGTAATTCGGAGTAATCCCAGTATTCCGGAGGGATACAATTGTTATCCGGAGTAATTCAAGTAATTCAGAGTAATTCAAGTAACTCCAGTAATTTGGAGTAATGAAATTGTTATGCGGAGTAATCCACATTTATGGCAAAGTAATCCACTTGTAATACAGGTAATTACAAGTAATTTGGGTAATCCAAGTAATTACCTTAAAATCCAAAGTAATTCAAGTAATTATCCAATTGTAATCCGGAGTACTTCCAGTAATTCGGATTAATTTCAGTAATGCTTGTAATCCGAAGTAATTTAAGTAATTCGGAGTAATCCCAGTATTCCGGAGTAATCATATTGCAATCCGGGGTAATCCCGATTTAAGGCAAATTAATTCGAATGAAATCCTGGTAATTAGAAGTATTTTAGGTAAGCCAAGTAATTAACTTGTAATCCAACGTAATTCAGGTAATTTGGAGTAACTTACATAGGTATTCCAAAATAATTTTCAACTATTTAATTGAAAATTTGACGTTCTTTTGTTGAGAATTAATTTTCCTAACTGTAAATTCAACTATTCCATTTTTGGTTCAAAACTGATTTTTTTCAGTTGAAAATTCATGAATATTATTGCAAAGTCGCCTTTTTGGTAGAAAATCAATCTTCATGGTTGAAAATTCATTTTTCTGGTTGAAAATTCTACTATTTGGTGAAAAATTAATCTACTTTATAGGAAATTTATCAATGTTGTTGAAAAGTTGGTCTTTTGGTTGAAAATTCTTTTTTTTTGTTAACAATTATTTTTTTTTACTGAAAATTAACCTTTTTCATTTCTAGATGGAAATTTATCTTTTTACATTCTCATCAGAGAAGGTATTAGATATGTGTAAAATTTAACTCCCCCCCCCCCCCCGTTTTTGTCAAATGTCTACGTTTTTAGACCCCCTGAATCCAAAAAACAGGTTTTTACGAATGTGTCTGTCTGTTTGTCTGTACGTATGTATGTCTGTAGATTCTTAGTTTGTTAGCACGATAACTTTCTAAAGAATTGACATATTGGATTGGGCTTTTGTATGCTTTTCAAGTGTCCTGAAATGAATGTCAAGTTTGTTAGCCAGCCATTTTGAATGAAAATTCAAAAAGAGAGCGCATTTTCAAAATTTTTCAGACCACATTTTTTTTTTTTTTTTTTAATTCTATGTACGGTCGTTCAAAGTACTCAAAAAACGAACAATTTGCCTTGATGACTTTTTTTGATGAAAAGAAAATTAACGGAGTTATAGCATTTACAAAATTCCAAAAAACAAACGAAAATGAACATTTTAGGCCAAACAACGCACGATATGAAAAAATGTCAAAAAAAGATAAACGTTGCATTTTAAAAACCCTACAAGATAATCACAACAACTTTTTAAATTTTCTTGAAAAGTCGAAAATTCAAAATTTGACCGCACAAAAAATAATGAAAAATAAAAAATTCCATTTTTCGGTCAAACTATACAAGATACGTAAAAAGATGAATAGACAAGAATTGTGTATTTAAAAAAGTTCTACAAATTTTTCAGGAATAACTTTTTGATAGAACGCGTAGTTTTTGTTTAAATTCGTAAATAACAGCATTGAAAATGAAAAAATCGAATTTTTGGACAAACGACACAAGCTACGAAAAAAGATAAGAAAACAACTATTGTTCACTCAAAAAATAGCTGCAAATTTTTTATTCTGAATAATTCTTTGATAGGGTGCGTGGTTTTTGTTTTATTCGTAAAAAACATTAAAAATAAAAAAATTTAATTTTTGGAGAAACGACACAAAAAAAAAATTGATTAGCAGTTTGAACTCGAAAGTTCATTGCCTCACTACCCGATTCGGGTAGTGTTTCTAGGTGGATATTTACTACCAATGTGGGCCCCCACCACACCCACGACGGGCCAACAGCAACGCAGTATTTCCTGAACGGTCACCCATCCAAGTACTAACCGCGCCCAACAATGCTTAACTTCAGTGATCTTACGAGAACTGGTGTTTCCAGAGTGGTATCGCCGTTGGCAGAAACGACACAAACTATGAAAAAAATAAATTGACAAAAGTTGCTCATCCAAAAAAGAGCTACAAATTTATCATCAATAATTTTTTGATAGGTCACGTAGTTTTTGTTTTAATCGTAAAAAATAACAATAAAAATAAAAAATTAAGTTTTTTGGAAAACGGCACAAGGTACGACAAAAAATTAATAAACGAAAGTTGTTCAACCAAAAAGGATCTAAAAATTTGTTATTGATAATTTTTAGATAGAAAAAGTAGATTTTATTTTAATCGTGAAAAACCAGATTGAGATAAAAAAATCAAACTTTTGGAAAAACGACATAAGAGACGACAAAAAAATGTAGAGACAAAAGTTATTCAACCAGAAAAGATCTGAAAATTTTTTATAAACTCTTGTTATAAAAATATATTAAAAACTAAAATATTAGCTTTTTGTTCAAAGGACACAAGCTACAATAACATTTTATTTAACAAAAATTTCCGCTTAAATTATATCTACAAATTTTCCCAGAACCACTTTACGCTAGGATGCGTATTTTTAGTTTAAATTGTAAAAAATAACATTGAAATTAAAAAAATTAAATTTATGGAAAAACGACACAAGTTGCAATAAAATGTTTAATAACAGAAATTGTTTTTTTTCTCATAGTATGCGCACTTTTTTCAATCTTGAAGCTAAGACAATGAAAATACGTATGTTTCAATACTAATGCATATCATAGTATACCTTTAACCCATAATAATAATAATAATAATGTAGAAAAGTTCAGATTTTTGACAAAATCGAGTGTGAAGCACGAGATACGTGATGATAATGTGTTCGTTAAAGCCGAAAGAGCTTTAACAAAAGAGAATTCACAATCACTAAATTACACTTGTCATTGCTTTGACCTTTATTTTAAAAGGCATGTGCATAAATGTGAGGGAAATACAAAGACCGAGCGTGTAGCGCGAGGTAAATACAGTATCAAGCGCGAAGCGCGATATAAATATATTATCGATCGCGAAGCGCGAGAACCAACAGTCGCGCGCCCTAGGCGTGCTCAAGCTTGTGAGTGAAGCGAGCCCCGCCAATTAATTAATATTTATGGTTGAAAATTCTAGATTTTAGATGAAAATAGTTTCGTTCAAAATTGAACTATTTTGTTGAAAATGAATTTTTTAGTTAAAAATTAATCTTTTAACTGAAAATGTAACTATTTCATTTTTGTTGAAAACTTGTCTTTCTTAGTTGAAAGACCATGTATTTTGTTGAATTTTTTTTTTATAAAATTAATCTTCTTCTTTGAAAATTCATCATACTATTAAATTGTTTATTATAAGTTTATCTTCCTAAGTTTGAAAATTCATGTATTTTGTTAGATATTTGTCTTCTGTGGTAGAAAACTGATCTTGCTTGCCAATTATTTTTTTTTTTGGTTGGGAATTAATTTTTTCAACTGAAAATCAAACTATTCTATTTTAGATTATGAATTTATCTTTTTTAGTTAGAAAAAAAATTTATAAATTTTTTAGTTTAATTCAAGTAATTGGTAATTGTTCAGCAACATTTGACTGTTGATGTAAAATCAACAATTATAAATCAAATATTCAAAACTAAACAATGTGAAACTGAATTGTTTGAAATAGAAAGCCTGGAATCGCTAAAAGTTCAGAGTTCAAAATTTAAACTTTGAACTTTACAATTTAAATTGTTCCGTTTAAAAAAAAAATTCAATTTGTAAGTTAAAGTGTATGTTTTTAAACTGAAAAAGGCATCTCTTTTGTGTTGAACATTTTTATCAAGTTGCAAAAGAGGAAATTTTGGTTTTCAATATTTTATGAATCAGAAGAATGATAATTTTTTTAAAAACATTTTTCTTTAGTTGAAAGAGGAAACTTTTTATTTTAAATCTTTTTCTGAGTTGGAAGCGGGTATTTTTTTATAAACATTCTTATAAAGTTGGAAGAGAGAATATTTTTCTTTTTGATTACAAATTCATATTTTCGACTAGAGAATTCGCTTTTTTGGTATGGTGGTTGGTACAATAATTTGGTTATTAGTTCAACAATTTGTTGACAATTCGTTTTTTCACGTTTAAAATTAAATTCTTTTCGTAGAAAATTCATCTATTTGGTTAAAAATTAAATTTCTTTATGAAAATGTATTTTTTTAAAAGAGTTCCACTTTAAATGCTTTAATTTATAGTATATTTTTGATTACTGGTATCATTAATGGTATACTACTACTACTATTACTACTACTACTGAAAATGAAAAAAAAAGTTTTTTTTTAGAGTTAAAATTTTTTAATCCTTACATCATTTATATTTAACTTAAAAATTAAAAAAATCAGAATATAAGTGTTTTTGGGACAACTGAAAAATCCTGAAAAATAAAATTCCAAACACTGTAAAATTCCCGAATAATAAAATTTCCGAATTGGAAAATCCCCATGTAATAATATTACCGAATTATAAAATTCCCAAATAATAAAATTTCTGAAGAATAAAATGTACGAATTGGAAAATTTCCGAATAATAAAATTCCTAAATTATGAAATTCCCGAATAATAAAATTTCCGAATAAAAAAATTCCCAAATTGGAACAATTTTTACAAATAATAAAATTCCTGAATTATACAAATCACGAATAATAGAATGACCGAATAATAAAATTCCCAAATTGGTAATTTACCGGATAATAAAGTTCCTGAATTATACAAATCACGAATAATAGAATTCCCGAACAGTTTATAATATTACCAAATTGAAAAATTCTTGAAAAAAAATTCCTGTCAGTTTATAATACACTGAATTTTTATATTCCCGAATAATAAAACTCCCGACAAAAAAATTGAAGATTTATAAAATATCCGAAGTAGAAAAAACTCCCGAATTATAAATTTCCGAATATAAACAATTATATTCTGGTTCATTCCCGAATTCGACAATTCTTGAATAATAAAATTCCCGAAAAAAAATGGGACGACTGAAAAATCCGGAAAAATTAAATTTCCGACACTGTTAAATTCCTGAATTGGATAATTCCCGAATAATACGAATAATAAAATTCCCGATTTGGAAAATTCCCAATTTGGAAAATTCCCGGAAAATAAAATTCCCGAATTGGAAAATTCTTGAATAATGAAATTCCCGACAGGAAATTGGGACTAATTAAAAATCCCGAAAAATTAAATGCCAGAATTGGATAAATAATTCCCGAATAATACAAATAATAAAATTCCCAAATTGGAAAATGCCCGAACAGTTTATCATGTTAATGAATTGCAAAAAATTCCCGTATGATAAAATTCCCGATACTGTAAAATGCCCGAATTGGAAAATTCTTGAATAATAAAATTCCTGACAAAAAACTGGGACGACTGAAAAATCCCGAAAAATTAAATTTCCAACACTGTGAAATTCCTGAATTGGATAATTCCCGAATAATAATACAATTAATAAAATTCCCGAATAATAAAATTCCCACATTGGAAATTTCCCGACCAATAAAATTCCCGAACAGTTTATCATATTAATGAATTGCGAAATTCTCGAATAATAAAATTCCCGAATTGGAAAATTCTTGAATAATGAAATTTCCTACAGAAAATTGGCACAACCGAAGAATCCCGAAAAATAAAATTCCCGAATTGGATAATTCTCGAATAATACGAATAATAAAATTCCCGATTTGGAAAATTCCTGAATTGAAAAATTCTTGAATAATGAAATTCCCGATAGAAAATTGGGACGTCTGAAAAATCCCGAAAAATTAAATTCCAGAATTGGATAAATAATTCCCGAATAATACCAATAATAAAATTCCCAAACTGGAAAATTTCCGACCAGTTTATCATTTAAATGAATTGTAAAAAATTCCCGTATAATAAAATTCCCGATGCTGTAAAATTCCCGAATTCGAAAATTCTTGAATAATAAAATTCCCGACAAAAATTGGGACGACTGAAAAATCCCGAAAAAGTAAATTTCCGACACTGTGAAATTCCCGAATAATACGAAGAATAAAATTCCCGAGTTGGAAAATTCCCGAATAATAAAATTCCCGAATTGGAAAATTCTTGAATAATAAAATTCCCGACAGAAAATTGGGACTACTGAAAAATCCCGAAAAATTGAATGCCACAATTGGATAAATAATTCCCAAATAATACAAATAATAAAATTCCCAAATTGAAAAAATTCCCGAACAGTTCATCATGTTAATGAATTGTAAACAATTTCCGTATAATAAAATTCCCAATACTGTAAAATGCCCGAATTGGAAAATTCTTGAATAATAAAATTCCTGACAGAAAACTGGGACGACTGAAAAATCCCGAAAAATTAAATTTCCGACACTGTGAAATTCCTGAATTGGATAATTTCCGAATAATACGAATGATAAAATTCCCGAATAATAAAATTCTTGAATAATGAAATTCCCGACAGAAAATTGGGACTACTGAAAAATCGCGAAAAATTAAATGCCAGAATTGGATGAATAATTCCCGAATAATAAAAATAATAAAATTCCCAGATTGGAAAATTCCCGAACAATTTATCATGTTAATGAATTGTAAAAAATTCCCGATACTGTAAAATTCCCGAATTGGAAAATTCTTGAATAATAAAATTCCTGACAGAAAATTGGGACGACTAAAAAATCCCGAAAAATTAAATTTCCGACACTGTGAAATTCTTGAATTGGATAATTCCCGAATAATAAAATTCCCTAATTGGAAAATTCTTGAATAATGAAATTCTCGAGAGAAAATTGGGACGACTGAAAAATCTCGAAAAATTAAATTCCCGAATAATAAAATTTCCGAATATAAAAATTCCCAAATTGGAAAATTATTTACAAATAATAAAATTCCTGATTTATAAAAATCACGAATTATAGAATTCCCGAATAATAAAATTCCCAAATTAGAAAATTTCCGAATAATAAAGTTCCTGAATTATACAAATCACGAATAATAAAATTCCCAAATTGGAAAATTCCCGAATAATAAAATTCCTGAATTATACAATTCACGAATAATAGAATTACCGAACAGTTTATAATATTACCAAATTGAAGAATTCTTGAAAAAAAATTCCTGTCAGTTTATAATACACTGAATTTTTATATTCCCGAATAATAAAACTCCCGACAACAAAATTGAAGATTTATAAAATATCCGAAGTAGAAAAAACTCCCGAATTATAAATTTCCGAACATAAAAAATTAAATTCTGGTTATAAATAATATTCATTTATCAAACCTACGATAATCAAATATTTTTGTCGGAAAAGAATTAAGTTTCTAAAATTATTTTTTAACCTTAAAATAACAATATTTGACAAAAATATATTTCTGGATGAAATTTTTTTCCAATTATTGTTATTTTAAATTCAAACAATAATTTGAGAAACTTTAATCATTAAATATATTTATTTTTTGTTGAGAAAAATATTTGATTATTGTATTTTTATGAAATAAATAATATTTATAAACAAATTTTATTGTTTCTATTCGGGAATTTTATAATTCGGCAATTTTCTGTCGGGAATTTCATTGTTCGGGAATTTTCAAATTCTGTAGTATTATAAACTATCAAAAATTTTATTGTATGGGAATTTTCCAAGTCGGTAATATTATAAACTGTTCGGGAATTTTCCATTCCGGTAATTTCATTTTTTGGGATTTTTCAGTCATCCCTGTGTTCAAAAGAATCAAATTGATCAAATTTAATTTCTCTAAATCACCCAGAATTTCTCAAATCAAATTCGATTTTAAAAAAAAGTGCAATCTTCAGGTGACACATGTCTCGAGTAACGTCAGACAACTGTATCACCTAATCGGCGATCCTTTGTCTAAATTTTCCTTCATATGTTATTTACATATTTTCTAGTATATTTACAATTTTTTATTACATTTACTTAATGTTATTCGCGACACAAATTTATTTCGACGACGAGGATTTACTGCTGGAAAAATCTCGAGTAAACAAACATGCAACAATTTCAAATCAAACTGGAAAAACGTTCTGTCAGCGGTGTCCAGTGGTGGTGATTTTTATTGGTTAGAAAAAGACACTTTTCTCACGGATCTCGTTCGGCCGCGAGCCGAACGCTTCGCGTTCGGGCGCGAAGCCGTCTACTCATCTGCACACAAAAAATTGTAGACTTGAAAAAGAAATAGAATTGAAAAATACTCGGAAAATTTGGAAAAAAGAAAGTCGATGTCGAGGCAAGGCCGAAGGCCCACTTCGTGATACTACCAATATTGTGAGAATGTATTATAATTACTTTATCGATGGTATCCAAATTTTGACAAAAATAATTATTTTATCTGTAGGGGCCGTTAAAAAACTACGTCACACACGGAAAATGTGAATGTGAATAACTATTTTTTGAAATTCTCGCAAAAATTTATATTATTCATTTTATTTGACAAGAAAAGCATCTAAATACAGACTTTACATTTTTTCTATTTCCCACTTTATCCCCTTTTAAAGAATTTATATTTTTTATGTTGTTTTCAAGATACTCTACTAATATATTTTGGATTGAAAATTAAACTACTTTGTTCAAAGTCGAAATACTTTGTTCAGCACCAATTTTATTGGTTGAGAATTCAAATATGTTGTTGAAAATTTATTTTTCTTTGGTTAAAAATTAAGTTTTTCAACTAAAAATTTAACTATTCCATTATTGGTTGAAAATGAACTTTTTTGCTGATAATTCGACTATTAAGGCCATGTGGTAAGTGGGTTACGAGACCAGATTCCTACCTTATCGGCACTTTTTTTTATTTCCTAACTGTAATAATGTTTTTTTTTACTGAAAATTTAACTATTCTATTTTTAATTGAAAATTTATCTGTTTTCGGTGAAAATTTAACTATTTGTTGAAAATTAGTCTTTTTTTTGTAAAAGAGTGCTCTCATTAGTTGAAATTTCATCTTTTTGGTTAAAAATTAATTTCTTTGGTTCAAAATTCGTTTGTTTTTTCTTTGGAAATTTATTTTACTGACTGAAAATCACCCTACTTTATTTTTGGTAGAAAATTGATCTTTTTAGTTTGAAATACATGTATTTGGTTGAAAATTAATTTTTTTTTAGTTAAAGATTCATCATTTGAGTTGAAAAATTATCTGTTTAGAAGACAATTTAACTATTCTATTTTTTGTTAAGAATTAATTTCTGTCATTACGAAAAAACGGTTTAGTTGAAAATTCGTTTTTTTGTTGCTGACAGAAAAATCATCTTTTGGATTGAAAAATCCACTATTTGCACAAAATTTCATATTTTTGGTTTAAAATTCATTATAGTGATTAAAAAATAATTTTTCTGGTTGAATATTAATTAATTTTGCTGAAAACTCGTTTTTTTTAATTTACTTTTTCTAACTGAAAATTGAAATATTATATTTTTGGTTTGTAAATTGAGCTTTTTTAGTTTAAAATTGAATTATTTTGTTAAAAAATCATTTTGTTATGAAAAAAATATATTTTTTTGAAAATTCGTTTTTTTCTTGATTGAACATTTATTTTTCTGACATTTTTACTATTCTAATCTTGGTTGAAAATTGATTTTTTTTTTAGATGAAAATTCATAAACTTTGTTGAAAATGAGTCTTTTTTGGTAGAAAATTAATCTTTTGGGTTGAAAATTCAACTAAATATTTGGTTAAACTTTCATATATTTGGTTGAAGATTCATCATTTTAGTTAAAAATTGATTTCTTTGGTTGAACATTTATCTTTTTGACTTGAAAACACAACTAAAAAGTGTTTTAAATATATTCAATGACAAAATTTATTTTGCATTAATATTATTAATCTTCTAGGTGTATGGTTGAATTTATACCGAGAAGAATTTAGAAATTGGGATATTGTAGCAACCCTGAACAAGGCACTGTTTAATGCGAAAAATATTTTTTCTATTACTTTGGCTTCTTTTATCATTTAAATGTTTCCCTTTCCAATTTAAAGCGATGCATTTTCCCGCGAAACTTAAATAATGTATTTTAAGAATTTTAAATAAGATTAAAATCAAATTCAAAATCCCATTTAACGTCCAATAATCAAGTTAATGTATAGAATTTCTGAAAATAAAACAAGAATCTAACGATCAAATTTGGACAACCACCACAAAATGCTCCTATTTCAATTCCTAAAAACAAAACAAAAATTTGTTTCTTTGGACAAAAATAAAAAAGAGGAAAGAGAAGAAAAAAAGAAGGAAGGGGATGTGGTTGGCTGCCTTCTCATTTTTCATATTGTGATTTGATAATGATAAAAATAAAAAAAAAAATAAAAAAAAGAGAAGGAAGGGGATGTGGTTGGTTGCCTTCTCATTTTTCATATTGTGATTTGATAATTATAAAAATAAGAAAATAAAAAAATAGAAGGAAGGGGATGTGGTTGGTTGCCTTCTCATTTTGCATATTGTGATTTGATAATAATAAAAATAAAAAAGACGGAAGAAAAAAAAAAAAGAAGGGGATGTGGTTGGTTGCCTTCTCATTTTTCTTTCCTGTGTTTTATTTTTGTCCAAAGAAACAAAGTTTTGTTTTGTTTCTAGCAATTGCAATAGGAGCATTTTGTGGTGGTTGTCCAAATATGATCGTTAGATTCTTGTTTTATTTTCAGGAATTCTATACATTAAATAATGTAATTATTATTAATAAAAGTAGAAAATACGATTCTTTAAATCCTAATTCAAAATGCTCATAAATGCTCATTAAATTCTCAAAGCACATAAAGGTCGAGCATATTCTCGAGCATATTCTCATGCTCGTGAGAATTTCTCCGAGCACTTAAACTCTTTAGAACACTATTCGTGTCAACATAAGTTAGGAAATAAAAACAGTGTCGGTAAGGTAGGAATCCGGTCACGTGACCTACACGTCACATGGCCTTAAGTTTTTTTATTGAGAATCCATTTTTTTGGTTGAAAATTCTCAGCTACTTGGTTCAAAATTGATCTAAATTTGTTAAAAATTATTTGATTGGTAGAAGATTTAACTATGTTGTTAAAAATTCGATCTTTTTTAGTTGAGAATCAATTTTTTCAACTCAAAACTTATATATTCCATTACTTGTTGAAAATTAACTTTTTGGTTGAAAATTTGACTATCAAATTTTTCATTAAGAATACATTTTTTTTTGGTTGAAAATTAATTTTTTTAACTGAAAATGTAACTATTCCATTATTGGTTGAAAATTGAACTGTTTTGATGAAAAATCATCTTTTTAGGTTGAACTATTATTTTCGTTCAAAATTAAACTAAATGGTTGAATTTTTTTATAGAAAATTCATACATTCGGGTGGAAAATTCCACTATTTTGTTATAAATTCAACTTTTTGCGTCGAAAAGTCTATTTTTTTCGTTGAAAATTCAACTATTTAGTTAGAAATTAACTTTTCATTATAAAATCATATTTTTCGATTGAAAGTTCAACTGTTTTGTTGAAAATTTGCCTTTTTGGGTTAAAGACTCTATTGATTTCGTAAAAATAAAACTATTTGGTTAAAATTACACTTTTTTGTTGAAAATTCATACATTCGGGTTGAAAATTCAACTATTTTGTTTAAAATTCGCCTTTTGGTTAAAATTTATATTGTTTTCGTAGAAAATTAAACTATTTGCATAAAACTAAACATTTTTGTTAAAAATTCATACATTTGGGTAGAAAATTAAGAAGGATTTGTTGAAAATTCGACTTTTTTGGTTGAAAATTAATATTTTTCGGGTTGGAAATTCAACTGTTTTGTAGAAAATTCGTCTTCTTGGCTTAAAAATTCAACTATTTTGTTGAAGTTTCGTCTTTTTGGATTGAAAATTCTATTATTTTCGTAGAAAATTAATCTATTTGGTTGGAAATAAACTTTTTTTTTAAATTCATACTTTCGGGTTGAAAATTTAACTGTTTCGTAGAAGATTTCTTTCAAATTTGAAAATTTAACAATTTGGTTATTATGTTTTTTTGAAAATTCGTCTTTTTGGCTTGAAAATGTATCTCTTTTGATAGGAACGTTATCTTTTTTGGTTAAAAATTCAACTGCTTGGTTTAAAATTAAACTGTTTCGGTTGAGGATTCAATTATTTTATTGAAAATTTAATTCTTTTGTTGAAAATTTTACAGTTTTGATAAACATTCGTCTTTATGGATAGAAAATTCGTTATTTTGAATTGCAAATTCAAGTGTACTAAAAAATCTCCCTCTTAACTTGAAAATGTAAATATTTATTTGAAAATTTATTTCTTTGGCTTGAAAGTTCAACTGTTTGGTTGATAATGAATTTTTTCTTTAATTTAACTATTCCGTTGAAAATTCATCTTTATATGTAAAAAAAATAAACTATGTGGATACAAATTCAACTATTTTGTTAAAAATGTAATTATTCTGTTGAAAATTCAACTATTTAGTTAGAAATTTATCTTTTTGTTTGAAAATTTAATTGCTTAGTTGAAAATTTGTCTTTTTGTGTTGAAAATTAACCTTTTTTTTTATTGAAAATTTCATCTTTTTTAGTAGAAAAATTATTGCTTGAAAATTCATCTTTGCGGGTTTGAAAATCAGCTGTTTCCTAAAACATTCGACTTTTAAGCTTGAAAACTTGAAAAATTTTTCTTTGAAAAATCATCTCTTTTGGTAAAAAATTAATTTTTTTTTTGTAAATGAAACTGGTCTACAATTAATTTTTTCGTTTATTTAAAAATCATCTTTCTTAATTGAAAATTCATATTTTCGGGTTTAAGAGTCAAAAATTCTCTAAAACATTCGACTTTTTATCTTTTATTTATTAAATTATTATTAATTATTTATTAATAATATACTCAGGCTGTATGAAAATCCAACTACTTAGAAGTGGAACTACTTTGTTAAAAATTCATTTATTTAGTTGATGATTCATCATTTTAGTTGAAAAACTGTTCTTTTATTCAAAATTTAATTATTTTGTTGAAAATTATGTTTTCTAGATGAAAATTCATTGTTTTAACTGAAAACTTAACTCGTACATGTTTTGTTCCAAAATTATTTTCTTAAGTTGAAGATTCAAATATTTGGTTTAAAATTCCTGTATTTTATTGAAAATTCGAATTTTGTGGGAGAATGTTCAATCTTCTTGGTGACTCATTCATCTTTTTGGTTGGAAATTCCTTTAAAAAATCAAATATTTAGTTGAAAATTTATGTATCATATTAAAAATTGATCTTTTTGGTTGAAAATTAGTTTTTTCTTATTTAGAATTAATTTTTTTAACTGGAAATTTAACTGTTTCATTTTTTGTCGAAAATTTATCTTTTTTGATATAAATTTAGTCTTCTTGGTTGAAAATTATACTATTTCGTTAAAAATTTACTTTAATTTTATTCAAAATCAACTTTTTCATTGAAAATTTAACTATTCCGTAATTTAACTAAATCCGTTTTTTTTTTTTTTTTGGTAAAAGATTACTCTCATTAGTTGAAAATTCATCTTTTTGGTTGAAAATTAATTTCTTTGGTTGAAAACTTAACTGTTTTGATGAAAATCCGTTTGTTTTTTGGTTGAAAATTTATTTTACTAACTGAAAAATATCCTACTTTATTTTTGGTAGAAAATTTATCTTTTTAGTTTAAAATTCATGTATTTGGATGAAAATTAAATTTTTTTTAGTTGAAGATCCATCATTGTAGTTGAAAATTAACTTTAGCTATTCCATTTTTTGTGGAAAATCTACCTTTTTTCATGAAAAAGTAATCTTTTTCGGTAAAAAATTATGTGCTCAATAGAAAATTTAACTATTCTGTTTTTTGTTAAGAATTCATTTCTTTAATGGAGAAAAAATTTATTTAGTTGAAAATTCGTTTTTTTGTTGATAGAAAATTCATCTTTTGGATTGAAAACTCCACTATTTGGTCAAAATTCCATATTTTTGGTTGAAAATTCATCACTGTGATTAAAAATTAATTTTTTTTTTTTTTTGAAAATTCGTTTCCTCTTAGTTGAAAATTAAGCTTTTTAACTGAAGGTATAACTATTCCATTTTCACTGGAAAATTCATATTTTTAGTTGAAAATTAATTTTGCTAAAAACTCGTTTTTTTAATTTGCTTTTCTAACTGCAAATTGAAATATTATATTTTTGGTTTGTAAATTTATATTTCTTAGTTTAAAATTGAATAATTTTGTTCAGAATTTATTTTTTCGGTCGATATTTGATTGTCCTAAATGAAAATTTATTTATTCTATTTTGGGTTAAAAAATCATTCTTTTTATTAAAAAAAATATTTTGTTGAAACTTCGTTTTTTTTGGTTGGACATTTATTTTTCTGACATTTCAACTCTTCTAATTTTGGTTGAAAATTCATTTTTTTAGATGAAAATTCATGTACTTTTTTTTGGTAGAAAATTATTCCTTTTGGGTTGAAGATTCAAGTAACTATTTGGTTAAAAATTCATATTTTTGGTTGAAGATTCATCATTTTAGTTAAAAATTCATTTCTTTGGTTTAAAATTTATATTTTTGACTGGAAAACAATAAGGCACTGTTTAATGCGAATAATATGCTTTCTATTACTTTGACTTATTTTATCATTTAAATTTAGCGCCCTTTTCAATTTGAAGCGATGCATTTTCCCGCGAAATTTAAATATTGTAATTATTATTAATAAAGATAGAAAATACGATTTTTTAAATCTTAATTCAAAATGCTCATAAATGCTCATTAAATTCTCAAAGCACATAAAGGTCGAGCATATTCTCGAGTCTGTAAAGTTTGTTAAAATATTATCTTTATATATTTTTTATTGTATTTTTTTATTTTAATCGTTTATCAAATGAAATCAAGAATAAAAATTTGACTTAAAAGGGGTGCGGGGGATGTTCGTATTTGTGACTTCACCCTGATTAGTAGAAAATTGTTCAAAATACCGTGACGTAGTTTTTGAACGTTCCCAAAACATTTTTGATAGGAATTGAACATTCTAATTTTAATAATTGTTATATAAAATTGTAGTTAATTATTATAAACCCGGACTTTTCTTGTTTTTTTTATTTAAATAGGATTTGAGTGCCAAAGTCGATAGAAGGTCCCATAATTTCAGAAAAAACTTTCACGGCCCTTCTATGTTTCGATTAGTCGATCGCCCCCTCAGTTTCAGGCAACAAGCCAGTGATTGGATCTATAAGGTCAGTAATTAAGAAATTCATATCGCGGATTTCCAAGTTAAGTGCGTTTTCTTGCCAAATAGGTCAAATTTTTCTCCTTCCTCTTGGAGAACTCGGGGGAATTCCCAAATGAAGGTTATTACGTCTGTAAGGTCGGGAGCCATAAAAGTATAACCTCGAATAAACCGAATGAATCATCTAACCGAATTACAAAGATCTAGAGCTTCCGATACCCGAGCACTTGACATTCACCTTCGATTAGTCTTTCCTAGAACTTGATTTAATTTACCAAGAGCACGGACGATTTATCTTTTATAAATCACGATTTGAAGCGACATTCAGTCTTCAATTGTTGATAATTCCTTCGGACGACTAAAAGGGACGACAGAAAAATACCGAAAAATGAAATTCCCGAATAATAAAATTCCCAAATTGGAAATTTTCCGAACAATAAAATTCCCGAACAGTTTATCATATTAATGAATTGCGAAATTGCCGAATAATGAAATTCCCGAATTGGAAAATTCTTGAATAATAAAATTCCCTACAGAAAATTGGGAAGACTGAAAAATCCCGAAAAATAAAATTCCAGAATTGGATAAATAATTCCCAAATTATGCAAATAATAAAATTCACAAATTGGGAAATTCCCGAACAGTTTATCATATAAATGACTTGTAAAAAATTCCCGAAAAATGAAATTCCCGAGGCTATAAATTCCCGAATTGGATAATTCTCGAATAATACGAATAATAAAATTCCCGATTTGGAAAATTCCCGAATTGGAAAATTCTTGAATAATAAAATTCCCGATAGAAAATTGGGACGACTGAAAAATCGCGAAAAATGAAATTCCAGAATTGGATAAATAATTCTCGAATGATACAAATAATAAAATTCCCAAATTGGAAAATTCCCGATCATTTTATCATATTAATGAATTGTAAAAAATTCCCGAGACTGTAAAATTCCCGAATTGGATAATTCTCGAATAATACGAATAATAAAATTCCCAATTTGGAAAATTCCCGAATTAGAAAAATTCTTGAAGAATGAAATTCCCGATAGAAAATTGGGACGACTGAAAAATCCCGAAAAATTAAATTCCAGAATTGGATAAATAATTCTCGAATGACACAAATAATAAAATTCCCAAATTGGAAAATTCCCGATCAGTTTATCATATTAATGAATTGTAAAAAATTCCCGAGACTGTAAAATTCCCGAATTGGATAATTCTCGAATAATACGAATAATAAAATTCCCAATTTGGAAAATTCCCGAATTGGAAAAATTCTTGAAGATGAAATTCCCGATAGAAAATTGGGACGATTGAAAAATCCCGAAAAATTAAATTCCAGAATTGGATAAATAATTCCCGACTGATACAAATAATAAAATTCACGAATTGGAAAATTCCCGATCAGTTTATCATATTAATGAATTGTAAAAAATTCCCGAAAAATAAAATTCCCGAGACTGTAAAATTCCCGAATTGGATAATTCTCGAATAATACGAATAATTTAATTCCCGATTTGGAAAATTCTTGAATAATGAAATTCTTGATAGAAAATTGGGACGACTGAAAAATCCCGAAAAATTAAATTATAGAATTGGATAAATAATTCCCGAATGATACAAATAATAAAATTCCCAAATTGGAAAATTCCCGAACAGTTTATCATATTAATGAATTGTAAAAAATTCCCGAGACTGTAAAATTCCCTAATTGGATAATTATCGAATAATACGAATAATCAAATTCCCAATTTGGAAAATTCCCGAATTGGAAAAATTCTTGAATAATGAAATTCCCGATAGAAAATTGGGACGACTGAAAAGTCCCCAAAAATCAAATTCCCGAATTTAACCAATAATTCCCGAATAATACAAATAATAAAATCCCCGAATTGGAAAATTCCCGAACAGTTTATCACATTAATGAATTGTAAAAAATTCCCGTTTAATAAAATTCTCGATACTGTAAAATTTCCCAATTCGAAAATTCTTGAATAATAAAATTTCCGGCAGAAAATTTGTACGACTGAAAAATCCCGGAAAATTAAATTTCAGACACTGTGAAATTCCTGGATTGGATAATTCCCAAATAATGCCAATAATAACATTCCCGAACAGTTTATCATATTAATTAATTGTGAAATTCCCGACACTGTAAAATTTTTGATTTGAAAAATTCTTAAATAATAAAATTCCCGACAGAAAATTGGGACGACTGAAAAATTCCGAAAAATAAAATTCCCGAATAATACGAATAATAAAATTCCCGAATTGAAAAATTCCCAAATAATAAAATTCCCGACACTGTAAAATTCTCGAATTGGAAAATTCCAGAATAATAAGATTCCCAAATTGGAAATTTTCCGACCAATAAAATTCCCGAACAGTTTATCATATTAAGGAATTGCAAAATTCCTAAATAATAAAATTCCTGAAAGAGAATTGGGACGACTGAAAAATCCCGAAAAATTAAATTCCAAATAATAAAAATTCCAAATTGGAAAATTCCCGAACAGTTTATCATATTAATGAATTGTACAAAATTCCGGTATAATAAAATTCCCGATACCAAAAAATTCCCGAATTGGAAAATTCTTGAATAATGAAATTCCCGGCAGAAAATTGGGACGACTGAGAAATCCCAAAAAATTAAATTCCCGAATTGAAGAAATAATTCCCGAATAATACAAATAATGAAATTCCCGAATTGGGAAATTCCCGAACAGGTTATCACATTAATGAATTGTAAAAAATTCCCGTATAATAAAATTCCCGATACTGTAAAATTTCCGAATTGGAAAATTCTTGAATAATAAAATTTCCGACAGAAAATTTGTACGACTGAAAAATCCTGAAAAATTAAATTTCCAACACTGTGAAATTCGTGAATTGGATAATTCCCGAATGATACGGATAATAAAATTATCGAACAGTTTATCATATTAATTAATTGTGAAATTCCCGACACTGTAAGTTTTGCGAATTGAAAAATTCTTGAATAATAAAATTCTCAACAGAAAATTGGGACGACTGAAAAATCCCAAAAAATAAAATTCCCGAATAATACGAATAATAAAATTCCCGAATTGACAAATTCCCAAATAATAAAATTCCTAAACAGTTTATAATATTCCCGAATTTAAAAATGAACGAATAATAAAGTGTCCAACCGAAAATTGCGGAATTATGAAAAATATCCGAACTATAGAATTCTCGAATTCTAGAATTTCCGGATACAAATAATAAAAATTTTCTCTTATGCATATTATTTATTTATTAAATATAAAAAAATTAAATATTTGTATAAAAAAAATTTTTGTAATGTTTAAAGTTTCTAAAATTATTGCTTGAATTGAAAATAGCAATAAAAAAAATAACAATGATTAAAAAAAAATGTCATGCAAAAATATATTTTTTGCATTTATTGTTATTTTAAATTCAAACAATAATTTTTGAAACTTTAAACATTAAAAATTGTATTATTCGGGAATTTTCAAATTCGGTAATATTATGAACTGTCGGTAATTTTATTATTCGGTAATTTTACAGTGTCGTGAATTTTTTATTTCGGAATTTTTCAGTCGTCCCAGAAAATTGTCGAATTATAAAATAACCGAAATAGAAAATTCTCGAATTATAAAATTCTTGAATTTAAACAATTGAACATTTTTTAATTAATTATTAATTATTTATTAAAAATACAATACTCAAATATCTTTATAACAAAAAAATTTAATTGTTCAAATTCGGGAATTTTCTAGTTCGGTTGTTTTATAATTCGGCAATTTTCTGTGGGAAAATGTATTATTTGGGAATTTTCAAATTCGGTAATATCATAAACTGTCGGAAATTTCATTATTTGGCAATTTTCCAGTTTCGGAATTTTGCAGTCTCGGAAATTTTATTTTTCGGGATTTTTCATTCGTCCCAACTGAAAAATACCAAAAAATAAAATTGTCGACATTGTAAAATTCCCGAAAAAGAAAATATTCGAAATAGTAAATTTCCGAAATTATAAGATGACCGAAATATAAAAATCCCTAATTAGAAAATTCAAGAATAATAAAATTCTTTAAATTTAAGATAAGAATAATTGAAAAAAAGATTCTCCATGCAAGTTTATTTTTGAAAATGTGCATAGTAGTTTTTTAAAATTATTGCTCTTGTAATAAAAATCTTGTTCTTGTATTGTTCTTTTGCATTGAGAAATATTTTTCAATTATTGTTGCCCCAAATTTTTGGGACTAGTCCATCCATTTTTCTAATTCCCTCAATTTTTCGGGACGTCTAGACACAGCCTAAAAAAATATTTTCATTGATGAAAATATTTCATTATTACAATTTCAATATTAGATATTTTTATATTGCCAGAATTAAGTAATATTATAAACTGTCCGGAATTTTATTATTTGAGAATTTAAAAATTCATTAGTATTATAAACTGTTGACAGATTTTATTATTCGGAAATTTGCCAATTCGGGATTTTCATATTTCAGGAATTTTCTATTTCGAATACTTTCTTTTTCAGAGATATTACAAATTCTGATATAATGTTTTTGTTAGCTGCTTTCTCCTGGCGATTATATTTTTAGTTCAAAATTTTATTACTTGGTTAGGAATTCAACAATTTTGCTAAAAGGTCTTCATTTTTGGTGGAAAATTCAAAATTAACTTTTTGTTGAAGTTTCATATTTTGGTATTGAAAATTCAACTGACATCTCTCTTGGTTGAAAATTCAACTATTTTTTGACAATTCCTCTTTTTGGTTTAAAAATTAATCTTCTTTGGTTAGGTATTCAACTATTCTGTGGAAAATTCTTGTTTTTTGGTTCAATAAACTGTTTTTGATTTAAAATGAAAATATTTTCTAGTTGGAAATTCATCTCTTTGGTTAAAGCTTGAACTAATTTTTTAAAAATTGATCTTTTTAATTTAAAAAATTATTTATTTGATTAAGATTCATCTTTCTGGTTGAAAATTTAAATATTTTGTTAAAAACTCATATTTTTAATTTTCCGGTTGAAAATTCACATGTTTTACAGAAATTTCTTTTTTGACCTAAAAGTTGAACAATTTGCATGAACTTATTTTTCATCTTCTTGGTTAAAAATTTGACTATTTTGTTCAAAAGATAACTTTTCAAATTTGAAAAATTTCAAAGTAGAAACGCTTAAAATTATAAAAAAATTTGGAAAAAAATAAGATCCAACTGGAACAATTTATTTTTATACATATTTAATTTCATATATTTACAAAAAAGTTATTTGAATTTGAATAGCTTCAAGAATTAGTCATTCTAAATAAAAGCATTTAGGTATCTTTTAGAAATTAGAATAACAAAAATGTCAAATTAAGGTTTTACAGAAGAAATTATATCAAATATAAAAAGGATGGATTGGAATAGTGTTTTATTTTTAATAGTTGTAAATTAGATATCCTTTCCAATTAATAAAAATTCAAATGGAAAATATTTGAATGGAAAACAAAATTGAAATTCTTTCAAATCTGCAAACATTTCAAGTTTAACTTACTTAGTGGAAATTAATGCAAATTTACAAGCTTCAAATTTTGCAAAGAATATTTAAAAAAGACATAATCAGAAAAATCATTATGAACTTAATTTTAGAATTTTAATTTTTGAATTTGATTTTAATCTAATTTAAAATTCTGGAATTTAATTTTAATTCTTGTCCTTGAAATAGGAAGAAATTCCAAGAAATGATGATTTTAAATTCATAATTAATTAAAACTTGAATTGGATTTAAAAATTGGAAATAAGCTCCAATCTGGAAGTCCTAAAGTTTCAAAAAACGTTTCTTTATTTTTGAAAATCCTTCCAAATCAAAGTTTGATTCTTGTTATTTTATAAATTATTAAATATAATAAATTTCATCTTATAATTCAAGTTTAGAATTTTGAAAAATCTGAATAATTACAAATTTTATAGACAAAAATTCTGCTGACCACAAGAATTGTTTAGCCCCCATAAAACTCACAGGATGTGTTCGCCATAAAAGACCAAATTCAATAAAAAATTGGAAAAATATTAGCATGTGGTTTTTTTGAAAATATACTTTTTATATTTTCAAAAAAATCGTCACCACCAACAAAATGTCGTTGACTCAGAAAAATTATTGTTAAATTAACGAAAATGTTGTTGCTTCTATTGAAACACAATTTTTTCTTTTTTCAACCAAACGTTTTTCTGAATTTTTAATTTTTTATAAACATAAGTACTGTTTCTAAATAAACCCGTTATAAAATTTGGAAAAGAGGAACTTTGCATCCCCTTTGCGGAATTCGAAGAATCGACAATATTTGGTCATGACCCACAGTTTAATATTTGATCCTCCTGGAATTTTCGCTTCCACGTAATCACTCAAATGAACTAAATATTTAACTTTGATCCTGTGGAGTGGAAAATTTAATATTAACGGAAAATCAGTGTTCATTTGCCCGAAATTAAATTCATTAGCTCCTGTTTATTTTATTCCTTTGTCGGTTCAATAAAACGAACACCCACGGATTCGTCCTCTCAAAGCGTGGAGTTAGTCGTAATTCAAAAGCAGCATGAATAAAAAGTACCTACCTCGACTTTTATAATCAAGAGCCTTGGTAATGAGTTATCATTTCTGAAAGCGGTATGTCAATTTCATCCCACGCATTTTTTCATAAACTGGAATTCATAATTAACACAGTGATTTAATGTAGACCGATCCGCTTCATTTCATAACTTTTTCTTTTTCATTATCATTCCACAAAGCTGTTTTATACAATAAATAATCGGTTTAAAGAATAATTTATTTGAATTAAACTGTGAAATATATTTTAGAATATAAATTATACTATTTATTAGATACTTAATATAAATTTTCTAATTGAGCTTAAACATATAAATTGATATAGATAAATAATTAATTTGACTTCCAGTAAAGATTTTCTTATATTGTACAGTTGGCTTGCTATGATCGACTTTATCCACTTATAGTCTTTCTATTTCATACCTTCTTCAGACATCTAGATTCTAAAAGTTTTTATTATTTCAAATTTTAATGTTCTTGGATTATATTTTTCAATGACACATAAAGAATTATTTGTATTATCATCAAGTTGAACAGCTGATCAAAAAAGTTTTTACAAAAAGTTTAAATAACGTATCCCTCGAGGGAAGAAAAATTTTCCCCTTTATTTCCTCGAAACCTAATAATGGTTTTTAATTAAATTTCTTTGTATCGATTCAGCAACTCAATAGCTAGAAAGTAAATTCTAACTTTTTTTAAATTTGAAAACTGGATTTTTTTAAACTTTCATGGTTGAGAAAACGTACCCCTTCAGCGAAAAAACAATCCCCCTTCATTTTTTTGGAACTAAATAATATTTGTTAATCAAACTTTTTACATTCTCATCAGAGAAGGTAAAATTTGCCCCCACCCCGTTTTTGTCAAATTTCCACGTTTTGAGACCACCTGAATCCAAAAAACAGGTTTTTACGAATTTGTCTGTCTGCTTATACGTATGTTTGTCTGTCTGTTTGTCTGTCTGTTTGTATGTCTGTTTGTATGTTTGTCTGTATGTTTGTCTGTCTGTCTGTTTGTCTGTTAGTATGTCTGTTTGTCTATCTGTTTGTCTGCCTGTTTGTATGACTGTTTGTCTGTCTGTTTGTCTGTCTGTTTGTCTGTCTGTTTTTCTGTCTGTTTGTCTGTCTGTTTGTCTGTCTGTTTGTCTGTCTGTTTGTCTGTCTGTTTGTCTGTCTGTTTGTCTGTTTTTCTGTCTGTTTGTCTGTATGTCTGTAGATTTTCAGTTTTTTAGCACGATAACTTTGGAAAGAATTGACATATTAAATTGGGCTTCTGTATACTCTTCAAGTGTCCTAAAGTAAAGGACAAGTTTCTTAGCCAGCCATTTTGGATGAGAATTCAAAAAGTGAGCGCATTTTCAAAATTTTTCAGACCACTTTTTTCAAGATTTAAAAATACTGTGTACGGTTGTCAGTAGTACTAAAAAAACGGATAATTTACCTTCATGATTTTTTTTGATAAAAAAAAATTACCGGAGTTATAACAATTTACAAAATTCCAAAAAACAAACGAAAATGAAGATTTTAAGCCAAACAACGTACGATATGAAAAAATGTCAAAGGAAGAAAAACGTTGCATTTTGAACACACTACAAGATCATCCCAACAACTTTTCGAATTTTCTTGAAAAATCGAAAATTCAAAATTTGACCGCACAAAAAATAATGAAAAATAAAAAATTTCATTTTGCGGTAAAACTATGCAAGATACGAAAAAATATGAATCAACAAAAATTGTGTATTAAAAAAAGATCTACTAGAAATAACGTTGCGATAGAACGCGTAGTTTTTGTTTAAAATGGTAAAAAACAGCATTGAAAATAAAAAAAATTAATTTTTGGACAAACGAAACAAGCTACGGAAAAAGATTATGAAACAAATGTTGTTCACCCAAAAAAAGCTAAAAATTTATTCTGTATTATTTTTTGAAATGATGCGTGGTTTTTGTTTTATTCGTAAAAAACACCATTAAAAATTAAAAAATTTACTTTTTTCAGAAACGACACAAACTATGAAAGAAATGAATTGACAAAAGTTGCTCATCCAAAAAAGAGCTACAAAATTATTATTATTAATTTTTTATTAGGTCGCGTAGTTTTTGTTTTAATCGTAAAAAATAACATTAAAAATAAAAAATTAAATGTTTTGGAAAACGGCACAAGGTACGAAAAAAAATTTAATAAACAAAAGTTGTTCACCCAAAAAGGGTCTAAAAATTTGTTATTAGTAATTTTTGGATAGAACAAGTAGATTTTCTTTGAATCGTAAAAAACAAGATTAAAAATAAAAAAATTAAACTTTTGGAAAAACGACATAAGAGACGAAAAAAATAAAATATCTGAATAAGCATTTCCAGGCCGAGAAACATAAATAAATTTAATATACATGTGATATAAAAGTATTGAACATAATGTAGATTCAGATTTTGGATAAAATCGAGTGAAAAGCACGATATACGTGATGAGAATGTGTTCGTTAAAGCCGAAGGAGCTTCAACAAAAGAGAATTCACAATCATCAAATTGAACAATTAAACATTAGCTAACAGCGCGAGCAGACGTCGAGTACTTTTTCCAAATCTGAATATCTCAGTAAATTTTCAACGATTCGATATGAGATATGTATATAGAATGTAGGAAAAAATTTTTAAATGTCTGCCTTAAGATTTGTTTTGGAATTTTTTGTTGTTAAGAAAATTAGACTTTTCGGGGAAATGCCCTCATAGGAATGTCTTATGTCTCCTGTAACATTGCGAAAATGTAGTTTATACCCTTATGGCACGATAACCTTCATTTAATGATTCTACGTATTTAAAAAAGCTTTATCTCGTTAAGAAAAAATGTTTTAATAGAATATTATTAGAGAATGAAAATGGCAAATAAATTATTTTTAAGGTTTCGTAGGCGAGGGATTAGGAAGACAGTGGAAAGGGTATAGGAATGAAGGAAAGAAGGAAAGAAGGGTGAGGGTAGCAGATATAGTGTGAAGATTGTGGTGAGGGTTATAGGGGGAAAAGGTGCGTCTTGGTTAGGCCGATAATGGGTGGGGTCAAAATGGGAGAAGGGAGAGGAGATGAGTGTGAGGATTAGGGCACATAGGGGGAAAGATACCCGATGGTAAGGCGGGGGAGATTGATGGGGGTAAAGTAAGCGTGGGCCAGAGATATGGTGAGTGTTGAGGAATATAGGAGTCTAAGAGGAGATATACTATAGAAGGTTTCAATAAGAGTGCTAAATATGGTGGCGAGGCAGTTGAAGGAGACGGCGGAATAAATAGGCGAGGTTTAAAGAGGAGGCTCAATGAGGATGAGGATGGGGCATGTAGGAAAAGTTGGTGAGGTGGTATACGAGAGGGGGTAGAGGTTAGGACCACCGGGCATGAGGAAGAGTATATGAAAGAGGAGGTGAGGATTAAAACGTGGCGTTAAGAGGTATGTTGAGTATAGGAGATTGTGAGGAGGAGAAAGGGGAGAGAGAATATGGAAAAGGATAAGGTATCAGGAAGAGACTTGTTTGGATTAAAGTAGGCGTGAGTTAGAGTTGTGGTAAGGGGTTGGGAATATAGGAGTCTAAGAAGGAGTATTGGATAGAAAAGGGCACCTCATTAGCTGTTAGGAGTGGGGTGCAAAGGAAAGGATGACAGATAGATTGTAGATAGGACGGTAGTGGAAGGTAAAAGAGGTAAGAAATAGAAAGTGAGGGTGAGACGGATGATGATTGTAGTGGTATAGTTAGAAGGCAGACAAATTAAGAAGGGACTAAGTTATTAGATAGAGTGTGGTAAGGGGTATAAGAAATATGCACTTGGTGGCTAGGGGGTAAAAGGGAGCATATGGATATGGAGGCAATTGGAAACTACAATCGGAGAGAGGTATCCGGGAGGAAAGTGACCGGAGAGAGGAGGACTTATAATGGAGGATGTCTGGTGGAAGATCGAAGGGATGATGGTCATAGTGATATAGTGAGAAGGCAACATTTGGGATCGGTAGTTTAAGAGACAGAGTGTAGTAAAGGATATAATAAAATATGCACTTAATGGTTAGGAGGTGAGAGGGAGGAGATAGAGTGATAGATAGTAATAGATAGTGGTGAAGGGTATAATTGACGAGAGGCATTGGGAAGGGATGTGACGGGAGAGAGAAGGACTTATAATGGAGGTCTGGTGGAGGACGAGAGAGATGATGGTTATAGTGGTATAGTGAAAAGGCAGATATATTTATAAGGAGCAGGTTATGAGTTAGAGTGTGGTAAGGGATATAGGGTAAATAAGGGGTAACATGGGAAAGTGGTAGTGGGAAGGGAAGTAACTGGAGAGAGGACTTATCGTGGAGGAGTTATAGTGGAGGGCGTGGTGGAGAAGGTGGATAGTATTAAAGGCCAGTCGAGAGTCTGGAAAAGGGGAGGATGATAGAGGAGAGGATCTGTGGGAGAGGGAAAATCAGGGATGTTAAGGATAGTAGGGTTGAAAGAAGATGGAAGTGTTTGTGAAAGAGGGGGTAAGGAATAGAATGTGGTGGTGTGAGGCGTGATGAGTAAAGGAAAATGTGACACGAAGAGAAGAAAGTAGGGTAAGGAGTAGCGAAGTGATGTGGGAAAGAGTATCATAGAACGAGGTATACAATATTATTAGTCCGTTTATTTACGAACCCTTCTCAACCAATCCACGCGCTTTACTAATTGATTTCATTAATGAAAATATTTAAAGAATATTTTTCATAACTTTAATGATTTACAGATGTTGTTCCTCTGGTCGAGGGAACCAATCCCAAATTCCAGAGCAGGTCCCTGGTTCGCTTGGTTTGCCACAGCTGCTGTATTGTGGCGATGTCGACGTCGGATAACAAGAGCAATCCTCGCCATATCGCCTTTAAAATTAATCAAACGACGCTCTGTAGCTCCCATTAATCCAAAAGCAGTGCTTTCGTCCAAGGTGACTTCAGCAACCGCAAAAACCGCAGGAGACACAGAACATACCACAGGCGTAACAGAAAATACCACAAACGACTATCAGGAAAAACTCTGTCTAATTTTAAATACAAAACATAGCACTGGGATCAAAACTCGAGTCAAGCGATTGTGCACAGGTAAAACTATAAAATTTTAATCCTAGGATTAAAGAAATATTTCGTACTTCTCCCTGGAGGGGAAGTGAGAGGTAGTAAGGGAGGGTAGTTGAAGGGAAGAGAGAGGAAGTAGAAAAAGTGAGGGGAAGTGAGGTGAGAGGATAGGGAAGTGAGGCAAAGTAGGTTTGGGAAAGTAGAGAAGGAAAGTAAGGAGTGGGTTATTAAGGAAGGGAGGGGTGGTAAAGGGAAGGGAATTGAGGGTTAAGCAGGGGAGGGGCAGTCGGGGAAGTGAGGGGAGGGAAGTGGTGGAGGGAGAAGTAAGGGAAAGGACGGAAAGTGAGGGGCAGGGTAGTAAGCGTAGGAAGGGGAAGAGCGAGGAGGGGAATTATAGGAGGAGAGGGAGAGTAGGCGCGCGACGCCTACTTTGACTAATTTTTTTTATATTTTATTGATTTTGGTGCCAGAATTAAATCTGAAATAACTTCTTTTTCAGGCGATGGACCGCATGTGACGAACTCATCTTGTGTACAGACAACCCAGCAGGTCAATTACAGGGTTACGAGGAGTGGTAGAGTTTATGGGAAATATCCAAACAAAGTTGTTCTTCCAAAAAAACAATAGAATTCATATTCAATCCCCAATTTTGTCTCTCTTCCTTAATTTCACTTGTAATCTCGTTTCTTTGTGATTGTGTAGGCTTGTAATAATAATTTCCACAAATTTTACGTTACAAACTTTTCAAGGCTTTCAGATAAAAAATGTTTTCTAACTACGTGAAATATGGAAACTTTCTCCGGTGAAATTGTTTATTGGTGGATTCTACGCCGGACTCACACAAACCAGACATTTACATCATCTTTTTTTTCCTCTTCAGTCACTTATTTGTTTAACAGAGAAAATATAGGTTGCCAAAGATTTTAATTGAATTTTTTTTAATTAAATTTTTTTTTCTATTTTGGATATTTTCTGAATCTTTCAAAAAAACTCTTTTCTTTAGTGTAAAACCAGAAGACCCTGAATTTAGCTACACATATAGATTTGAAAATAGGGGAATTTATTTAAACAAAACTAATTGTCCCATTGAAAAACCAGAAACATACCTGGATTCGCCTCAGCCATATCTCTAGGCGATTTTCGAATTAGGCCAAAAAAATGATTCTTAAACAATTAAATTGTTATAAACAATTCGGAACTCAATATAAACAAAGGCATCAGTCCGAAAATAGTTTCAAACATATTAGTAGATACTTCAATCAAATACCCCCAGGAGATTTTTCATTCATTGCGAAAAAATAATTATTTAAACAAATACAATGTTTATAACAATTTTCCACGTTTTTGATCGTTGAATTTACAATTATGTAAATGAACTCTAAATAAATACAATCTAAATAAAGATAATACTGTTTTTAACTGTAACGAACCAATGATAGTAAACAATTAATCAATTGAACATTGTTTATACTCCCTCCACTGTCACTGAATACCAAAAAAACCTTTGAATATGGATTTCCATATTCGGACATATAGCTGGAACCAACTAATAGTCCCAGGAAAAATCTGAAGGTATCGTCAGATACGTCTCGGCCATATCTCTAGGAGATTTTTGAATCATGGAAAAAAAATTATTATTTAAACAATTAAATCGTTTATAATGTTTATACTTTGTTTACACAATAAGTGAACAATAATTTGGCAGAAATGACAACCATATATCGTTCCTCGACTATTGCAGAAAGCAGATAAATTTTTAAAAATTTAAAAACTTTAATTCAAACATTATTTTTACGCCCTCCACTCTCAATCGAAAAATCCTTCAAGATATGGATTTCCACATTCGGACGTATAGCTGGAACGAACTAATAGTCCCAGGAAAAATCTGAAGGTATCGTCAGATACGTCTCGGCCATATCTCTAGGAGACTTTTGAACCATGGAAAAAAAATTATTATTTAAACAATTAAATTGTTTATAATGTTTATAATTTGTTTAAACAATGAGTGAACAATAATTTGTCAGAAATGACAGCTAGATATCGCTCCTCAACTATTACAGAAAGCATATAAATTTAAAAAAATTTAAAAACTTCAATTCAAAAATTATTTTTACCACCTCCACTCTCAATCGAAAAATCCTTTAAGATATGGATTTCCATATTCGGACATATGGCTGGAACGAACTAATAGTCCCAGGAAAAATCT
>CAKNYM010018481.1:1754-13993 GCA_932195095.1 Andricus curvator
GAGAAAGTGAGGGGGTGGGATGGGTGTGTGAAGAAAGTAGGGGAATAAAGGAGAGGGAAAGTAGATGAGGAAGAAGTAAGGGAAGGGAGGGTCCGAGAAGTAGGAGAAGTATGAGAGTGGAATTATAGAAATAAGAAGATGGAGAAGTGAGGGAAGTGATGGGATGTGAGGGCAATAAATCAATAGAGCGTAGTTGCTAATAAAAAATATGTAGAAGGTCGGTTTGATAGGAACGTGTCGAGTTTTTCTTAGGGAAACGCTAGGGGTGGAAGATAGCTAAGAAGAGGTTCTTTCGGGGCAAGTGGTTTTATTCTGGCTCATAATGCAGGTCAGCTGACTTAGCTCGCTGGCCGGAAACAATGCCAATATTCACATGTCACCTTTCTGATATGCGCTTCCGAAGGACAATGATACGGCACTTTATTATATTTTTCCCCTTTGTTTTCTGCACGTGATCCAGAGGTATAACAACTTTCATTATTTGAAGCATCGGCCCAAAGTACCAGCTTTTCAATCTTTTATTAACGGAAAAATTTCAGATTGAAATTTGAACTTTTCGAATTTATTTATTTATTCTAACCAAAAAAAAAAGTTCTTATAAGATGAAAAATGCACTTTCAATCCAAAAGACCATTTTCCTTTCTCAGTTTTGAAACACAGAATATCACGGAATTTTATAATATTTTGAATACTCCTCAAAAAACTATTCACAAAACTTCAGAAATTTCAGAGCATTCCAAGGAGTTTTAAATACTTATAGATATTTACAAAAAAATGCACTTTCAATCCAAAAGGACGAATTTTCAAATAGTTGAATTTTCTACCAAAAAGAAGACTTCTTAAAAAAATAGTTGAATTTTCAACAAAATAATTTAATGTTCAATCAAATAGTTGTGTTTTTAACTAAATTGTTGAATTTTCAAACAAAAAATATTTAACTTCAACCAAAAACTGTTACATTTTTAACCAAGTAATTGACTGTTTTTTGGAAACAGTTGAATTTTCGACAAACAAATCTTCAATCTAAAATGATAAAATTTCTGCCCAAAAAGATGAATTTTCAACAAAACAATTGAATTTTGTAAGAAAAAAGTTCGAACTAGCCTTCTTCCAAAAACAGTTGACATTTTAACCAAAAATAAGTAAACGTATTTTCAACAAAATAATTAATCTTTTATTCAAATAGTTGAATTTTTAACCAAAATCAACCAAGAAGATTAATTTCCTACCAAAAAAGATGAATTTTCAATAAAATACATGACTTTTCAAACAAATAGTTGAATTTTCAACTAAAGAAGATCAATGTTGAACCGAAAATGGAAAATCTGAACTGTGAGTAAAAAAAAAATTTTTTCACAGAAAAAAGGAATTTTCAACAAAATTGTCAAATTTTCAACCAAAAAGATGAGTTTTCGACAAATAAAGATTTTTCAGTCAAGATAGAAAAAATAATTGAATGCAAATTGTTGAAAAAAACTCTTTTACAGAAAAAAAAGGAATTGTTAACAAAATAGTCAAATTTTCAAACAAAGAGATGAGTTTTCAACAAATAAAGATTTTTCAGTGGAGAAAGAAAAATAATTTAATGCAAATTGTTGAAATTTCAAGCCAAGACACATTTTTTTTGTAAAAAATTTGAATTTTTGACAAAATAGTTGAATTTTCAGCCAAAGAAATGAAACGCCAACCAAAGAAATTTTTTTTTAACAAAATAGTTAATCTTTTACCCAAATCAGTTAAATTTTACTATCAGAAAAGACAATTTTTCAACCAAATGGTTGCATTTTTCATCAAAAGATTAAATTTGCACTAAATCAGATTACTTTTTAAGAAAAATGTTGAATTTTCAAAAAAATAATTAAATTTTCAAACCAAATAGTTGAATTTTTATCCACAAAATATTAAATTTCTGCTAAAACAGATGAGTTTTTGAGGAAATTGTTGAATTTTTAACAGAATAATTAAATTTTGAACCAAACAGTTGATTTTTTAAACAAATTGTTGAATTTTCAAATTTACAACCTACAAAGGTTAATTTTCAACCAAATGGTCGACTTTTTAAACAAAAAAGATTAAACTTCAACCAAAACCCTTGAATTTTCAATCGAATAATTTTATTTTTTTAAGACAGTTGAATTTTTAACAACAACAAATTTAAATATAAAAGGACGAATTTACTGTCCAAATAGACCAATTTTCGACCATTCAGTTGAATTTTCAATCAAAACCGATGACTTTTAAACAAAATAATTGAATTTTCAACAACATAATTAAATTTCCAACAAATTAGTTAAATTTGTAATTGAAATATTGAATTAAGGAATTTTTCAATTCAGGAATTTTATTATTCGGAAAATTACCAATTCGGAATTTTATAATTGAGAAATTTTATTATTCAGGAATTTTTCAATCCGGAAATTTTTCATTTCATGAATTTCAATATTGTTATTAAGGAATTTTATTAATAAGGAATTTTTCAATTCTGGAATTTTATAATTCAGGAATTTTATTATTCGGGAATTTTATAATTCAGAAACTTTTTTATTCAGACATTTTTTACTTCGGAAATTTATAATTCAGGAATTTTATTATTTGGGAATTTTCCAATTCAGAAATTTTATAATTAGGAAATTTAATTATTAAGGAATTTTTAAATTCGGGAATTTTATTATTCGGGAATATTCCAATCCGGGAATTTTATGCTCGAATTTTAAAATAAAAAAGAATAAACTTCATCCAAAAACCATTATATTTCCAATAAAATAATTTCATTTTTTTAGGACAGTTGAATTTTTAACAACAACAAATTTTCAATCTAAGAGGATGAATTTTCTGTCCAAATAGACGAATTTTCGTCAATTCAGTTGAATTTTCAATCAAAACCGATGACTTTTGAACAAAATAATTGAATTTCGAACAAATTAGTTGAATTTGTAATTTAAATATTGAATTGAGGAATTTTTTAATTCAGGAATTTCATAATTCAGGAATTTTATTATTCAGGAAATTTCCAATTCGGAATTGGAAAAAATATTGAGAAATTTTATTATTCAGGAATTTTTCAATCCGGAGGTTTTTCATTTCAGGAATTTTATTATTCGGGAATTTTTCAATTCAGGAATTTTATAATTAAGGAATTTTATTATTAAGGAATTTTCCAATTCGGGTATTTTATAATTCGGGAATTTTATTATTCGGGAATTTTATAATTCAGAAACTTTTTTATTCAGAAATTTTTTACTTTGGAAATTTCATAATTCAGGAATTTTATTATTCGGGAATTTTCCAAATCAGAAATTTTATAATTAAGAAATTTTATTATTAAGGAATTTTTCAATTCAACAATTTTATAATTTATGAATTTTATTATTCGGGAATTTTCCAATCCGGGAATTTTATGCTTGAATTTTTAAACAGAAGGAATAAAAAAATTGGCTACCAAAAACCGTTAAATTTTCAATCAAGTAATTTCATTTTTTTTAAGAAAGTTGAATTTTCAACCAAAAAAAATTTTCAATCTAAAAGGACGAATTTTCTGTCCAAATAGACCAATTTTCGTCAATTTAGTTGAATTTTTAATCTAAACCGATGACTTTTGAACAAAATAATTGAATTTTCAACAACATAATTAAATTTCCAACAAATGAGTTAAATTTGTAATCAAAATATTGAATTTTCCAATCTTGACTCTTCCTTCCATTCATGGATTACCTGAAAGAATTGAAAGTTCTCTCAAAAAGTTTGATATTATTGTTTATTTTAAAAATAGCCACAAATTAGAAAATTGTCTCAATAATAAGAAAGACAAGGATGCAAACAAAATTTATATAATGTAGTTTATATGATTAAATGCAATTTTTGCAATCAAGTTTATATTGGAAAAACTTGCAGCAGATTAAAGATTGTGAAATTGGTAATAATAAAACTGGACTGTCGCAACACGCTTGGCATCATAACCGTTTTTTCAATTTTAATTGCAATGATATTAAAATACTGGCGACAGAAAATATCTCTTATAAACGGAAATTTATGGAATCAATTTTAATAAAAAAATATTTTGACATTTCTGTTAACTCACAATCTGAAAGATGACATATCAACAATTATTAACAATGTATTTTAAATTATTAACTTTCCTTTTTCTATTTTGAATCTTCAAACTTTCTGGCGCGCTCACTAGAGGGACTACGCTTTTGTATGTCCACCCTTCTCATTAAAGGTGGTGCTTCTATTCACTTCTTACACACTCTATGTCTCAATCACTGCTTCTGTTTTGTTCCAATCAGCTGATTGATTATATTATTGTCCGTCGTTTTTTAACTACTTCAAAAACGCTTTGGTTACACTAATTTTGACTAAAAATGTAGTTTTTTAATTAATTTTAACCTCCGTTCTTTTACACATGAGGTTATAAAAAAATTTATTTTTTAGGCTCTGCCATCATTTTGACCTTTTTTAGCATAATGACATTTTATAACTCATTGGGTTTTCTTTAAACTCTACGTAAACGAGTATTCACAATATTTATATTTTAATTATTTTATACTTCCGTTTCAAACAAATTTTGGTTTTTAGTTTTGAATATAAAGAAAAACGTCTCTTATACTTTACAGCCTTGAAAACCCTGGCGAAAGTATCGGATAGGAATTCCTTCCGAAGCAATCCGAATCTTTCCGGAATCTGTATCCGAACCAATCCGAGTCAATTAGAACAAATCCGAAAAAATTTCTACAGTTCGTTCGACCCAAATCGTTAAAAAATTAATCCGACTCAATCCGGTTCAATTCGAACTCCAAAAGGAACGAATCCGAACCAAAGTTTCAATCCAAATGAATCCGAATCAATCTGAACGCGGATTGATATACACTGAATTTTCAATCCGAATGAATCCGAATAAATCCGAGTTCGGATTGAATTGGAGGGTGTAGTTCCGAATAGTGGTTAAATCATTGTTTTTTCCATTTATTTTCGTAAATCATGGGAATTTCGGAAAATATTTCAAATAAAATTTGTAGAGCATAACAAAATCCATCTTTTGTGTTCAGTAGCTTTTTTCTCTAAAACCATTTTTTAACAAGAAAAATAAGATTTTCTAGTTACGAAAATGCGTTTAGTTACGCTCGTCCCCTTTTCCAGGTTTAAGTGTGTGTGGGGCGGGGGGCTACACATATACTGACTAATTACGGAAATGCGTTCAGTTACGTTTGTCCCCTTTTCCAGGTTAAAGTTGGGGGGGGGGGTACGCATTTACTGACTAGTTATAAAAAAGGTACGAGAAAGAAAGGGAAAGAAGGGACAAGCGTGACTGAACGCATATCTGTAACAGTTTTCATGTTTTTATTGTTTTTCCAACGCAATTCTCTTTTTCTCAAAAAATAGTGGTTTTAGGCAAAAAGTGTATCATACAAAAAAGATGTATTTTTATACTATCTAGAACTTTTGTTTGACATATTTTTCAAAATTCTTCGTATTTACTGAGATAAGCGAAAGAATCATGATTTTTATGGGATTTCTTATTGTTTTTACCATGAAAACGTTCTTGTCGCCAACTTTCACTATGAGTTTCGTAATAAGCGCATCAAAATACGTGAGTATACGTGGTTTCAACAAAATCGGAGGTAACCACTATTCGGAACTTTATCTGAATTGGATTCATTCGGATTGAAAATCGTTTTAGGTCAATCCGAGTTCGGATTCATTCGGATTGAAAATTTGGTTTGGATTTATTCGGACTGAACCGGATTAAGTCAGATTAATTTTTGATCGTTTTGGATCGAACGAAATGTAGAAATTTTTTCGGATTGATTCGAATTAACTCGGATTGGTTTGGATACAGATTCCGGAATGATTCGGATTGGTTCGGAAGGAATTCCTATCCGATACTTTCGCCAGGAAAAGACACAAAGCTGTGTCGAAACGTCGGCCTTTTTTTCTATAGATACTTTTATTCAATTTTAACTAATAAAAGTGCAATTGTTAAAATGAACGAATTACCGAATTAATCTTCATTTTCATTTTGAGAAATTATCTACATTTTACATAACGTTCGAAAAAAGTTGGATCTTGACATAAAAAACTTTGGAGTTCTGCAACAAGTTCTCTTAAGGCCATGTGACGAGTGGGTCACGTGGCCAGATTCCTACCTTACCGACACTTTTTTTATTTGCTAACTTATTTTTACACGAATAGCCACAGCGAGTTGAGAATTTGGAATAATAAATAAGAAGCACTAAGAAAGGTGGGTCTGGACCTAAATTTTAATAATCACAAAAAAACAAAAAAAGATTTACAAAAAAAACTGTTTTCATAATTATAAAAATTCAGGACGAGACCCACCTTTCTTAGTACTTCTTATTTAGTATCCCAAATTTTAAACTCGATGTGGCACTTCGCGTGAAAATAGGTTACGAAACAAAAAAAGTGCCGGTAAGGTAGGAATCTGGTCACGTGACCCACTCATCACATGGCCTTAAATAAATGTTGGTCCTTGGATCGTTTTATATCTAATGTATATCAGGGAATTTAAAATTCTAATTTCATATTATTTGTTAATTAACATATCGCGCTAAGCTATGAGTTAATAAAAAATTGCAGTAATTATATAACTGAGGTGAAGTTTTTAAGTTCCCATTGTAGTCGCTAATTAAGGCGGGTATTAAAATGATAAGCGGATACAACTAGTCGTAGCTAGTGTAAGATACCTGGAATAAAATAATTTATAAAAAAAAATTATTTTTGAAAAAAGAGACTGTTGGAAATTAAAGAATTTGTTATAATTGCTTATGTAATTATTATAATAGTTACTAATTACTAATAGAATATATATAATAATAATTAAAAAATTGAAAAAACAAATAAACATATAAAAATAATATATGCAGATAATACTAATATAATATTATAATATAATAGTTATAATTAGTTACCCCCAATGTTTTTTGAAAAAAGTTGAGTAAACTGATTAACCCGAGCTTTGTGGTCTGATTCATTGAATGCAAACATGACTCGGAACTTCTAAGAACTCTGGTTAGTCTCAATAAAAGACTTATTCCGAACTTTCTTTCAACTCGTTATTTATATTAAATTTTTTTATTTTTTTATATCGAATCTAAATTTACATTTCAGCTATTACGATTTTTCTCCACGATCAATTTAGTAAATCAAAACTTTTAAATTAGTAATTTTATTTAATGATAAAATTTATTTCTGAATGTTTCTAAACATTATTTGTAAAAAAAAATTTTTTCAACACAACTCACAATTTAAAACTCACAACTCACCCTGGTGGACAATATTTTTACAAGAAAGCACAACATTTTTACAACTGTAATTTTTTGTTAAAACATGTACTTTTTGTAAAAAAAATTAGAAAATTTAACAAAAAAATATAGTTAAATACAAATAGCTATTTTTTTCTTGTATTTTCTTGTAGTAAAGTAAAAAAATTAACAATAAAGTACAAGTTTCTACAACTCAAAAATTTGTGTAATTTTTTATTAATATTTTTTTTTACTTTGTTGTAAAAATCTACAAAGTATTATAGAAAACTACAGAATTTTACATTTTTTTAATTTGGGTGTTTGACGTCAGTAAAACTCTTTTAATTTTATGTCAATTATTATAGAAAATTACAAATCTTTACAAAAAATTACAAGATTTCGATTGAAACTTTATAAAATATTCTTAATTTAAGAATAATTTGAGAAACTAAACGCTTTTATTCAATTCCAAATCCTATTCAAATATTGTTTCAATATAAAATATTCCATTTTTAACCGCAATTTAATTGAAAATTTTTTACTCAAGAAAGATATTTTTTGGAATATTTAGCAATATTTTACTTTTCTTTTAAAATGAGCAATTATAAATAAAAAAATAAACAATTTTAAACTGAATTATTTGAAATAGAAAGCCTCAAATCGTTAATATATCAGAGTTTTAAATTAAAACGTTTGAACGTTACAATTTTAATTTTTCCATTTAATAAATTTTTAATATGTATGTGAAATTATTGAATTTTGATGCATAAATAACAATGGAACAATTATCAATTTGGGAAAAATTTGAGTTAGCTTAAGAGATAATTACAAGCTTTGAGAAGATCCAAACTTAATTTAAAACTGGAAAAGATTTCGAAAACTAAAAAACCAAATTTAGATTTTTGAAGATTTCGAAATAAAATTTTAAAGCTTTTTAAGGATCTTTAAGGGTTTAAAGGAAATGAAAAAAGTTTATCAAGTTTGCTGGGTAAAATTTGAAACGATTTTTTTATTTTGAAATATTAATTTGAGAGCATATTTAAAAAGATTTTAAAAAAATTTGACTGATAAATGACAATTGAACAATAATTAATTTGAAAAATAATCGAATAAGTTAAAACTATTTTTTTAAGTTTTGAAAAGATTCAAAAATAATTTAAAAGTGGAAAGATTTCAAAACATTTTAAACACAATGTAGATTTTTGAAAATGTAAAACACAAAATTTATAAGCTTTTTATGCATTTTGAAAGGTTTTAAATTCATAGCAAATTTGAATCGAAATTCCTAGAAAGCTAACAATTATTTTTTGGTTGCAAAATTAATTTGAAAAGAACTTTATTACTACTTTTGTAGGATTTTCGAAAAATTGTAAGAAAAATTCCAGATCCAAGACAATAAAATTATTATTAGATTCCTGGAAAATTTTTAAATGATTTTTTCAAAACAACTTTTTGAGAGAATATTTTTAAAGATTTCAAAATTAATTTTAAAGTATAAATTTGTGTTTCTAGCTTAAAATTGCTTCAAATGATATAATTTGGAAAATTTGTAAATTTTTTTATTCTTTTTTCAATTGATAGCATTGCAAATAATAGCGTGGATTTCTATTTTTTCAAATATTTCAACTGTAAAATGCATTAAATTTAAAATTTTGCAGTGCAACGGCTTTTAATTAAGAAATTTTCATTCGAAAAGTTTTAAAATCTAATATCTAATATCAGAAAAATAAAATCCTGGACAAAAACTTAGACTTTTACTTATTTTGTAAAATTAATTATTAAAGAATTTTGAAAATACAATTCTTCTACTTTTGCAGAATTTGAAAAACATTTTAGGAAAAATTCATGTCATTCCAAAAAATATTTCAAAGGTTGAGAAGATTCGAAAATATCAACAATATTTTAAAACCTGGAATATTTTTTAAAATCTTGTAAAATAAAAAAAGTTTCTTTAGTATGTTATACATACTTCTAAGGAATATCTGAAATTTTCTAATTCTTTTTGAATTTTCTAAAGCAGCTTAGGGAAATTATATTCACATAATTTTGAAAACAAATACACCTGAAAAATATTTAGTTATTCCAAATTTTTGGTGTATTAAAAAATTTTTTTCCCCTCAAATTATAATTTGGTTGCATTTTTTTTCTTTTTTGACTAATACATCTTTTTTGGTTGAAAAATCGTCTTTTTAGTTTGAAAATTCATCTCTTTTGGTAGAAATCTCATATCAACTTTTATTTATTTATTTTATTTATTTATATTATCAACTATTTAATTAAAAATTATTCTCTTTGGAAAATTAATCTTCTTGTTTAAAAGTTGAAATACTTTGTAAAAATTAATTTTTTGTTGAAAATTCGTCTTCTTGGTAGAAAATTAATCTTCTTGGTAGAAAATTCATCTATATGGCTGGAAATTCAACTATTTGGTTAAAATTAATTGTTTTATTGAAAATTCATATTTTTGGTTAAGAAATCACACTGTTTTGTGAAAAATCTATCTCTTTTGAAAACATTTAACATTTTCCGTTAGAAATGCAACTGGTTGAAAATTAATCGTTTTGGTTTTGGATTCAATTAATTTGTTGAAAATTTGTATTTTTTGGATGAATTCAACTGTTTTAGATATAAAATTAAAATCTGTTTTAGATGAAATATCAACTATTGGATTTTTTGTTGAGAATTAGTCTTTTTTACATAAAGATTCAACGACTTGGTTAAAATTTGAATTACTTTGTTAAAAATTAATTTTTTGGTTCAAGATTTATCATTTGGTTGGAAATTAACTTTTTTTAATGAAAATTTATCTTTTTAGGTAAAAAATTATTTCATTTGGTTGAAAATTGAATCAATATTTGGTTGAAAATTTATATGTTCTGTTTAAAAAAATAAATTTTTTTTCTCAAAATTCGTCTCTTTTGTAAAATATTTATTCTTTTTAGGCTAAAAATGCATCTGTTTGAAAAATTCACTATGTTGTTCAGAAAATGTCTTTTTGGAATTAATTAAATTTTTTTTAACTTAAAATTAAAAATGTTTTGCGTTGAAAATTCAACTGTTTGCTTAAAAATCAACTTTTTTGTTTGTTTTTAGTAAAAAATACATATTTATTCGAAATGTGACCACAGAATTTTGTGGAACTTTTAAAATCTCAAATGTGAAAAAATCCCGAAAAAACAATTACCTGAACAGAAGTTTCCCAAAAAATAAAAATTCTCACAATTTTAAATTCCCGAAATAAAATAAAACTATCGAAAATATTATTCTCTAAATTTTAAATTCTAGAAAAAAAATAAAACTAACTAAAATGTTCTGCTCCCTATATTTAAAAACTCGAAATTATCAAATTCCCAAAAATTGTAAATTGCCGAATTTTCAAATTTCCAAAAAAATAAAAACAATAAAATGTAATAGTATAATTGAGAATAAATACAGGTTGACATATGTAATTTTATCGAGTTTTCAAAATCCCGAATTTAGAACAATACCAAAAAAAAATGTAATGACAGAAATAGACATTTCGCGAAAAGTGGAAATTCCTGAAAGAAAATAAAACTACCGAAAATTTTATTCCATAAATTTAAAAGCACACCAATACAATAGTCACAAATCCTATCTATTTTCAGGAATTCAAAATTTCGGGAATTTGAAATATCCAGCTGTGACAAAAATACCTTACTCGAGAATTTGTTTATCAAATTGTCTATAAAAATGGTAAAAATTAACTTATGTCAATTTTCCGGTATAAATTTCTTATGGAAAATCTGAGCAATTGGAGTGAAAAAAAATTGTGAGGAAAAGAAACAGCTAAAAATTGTTTTATATAAATTGTTTATAATAATAAAGTTAAATAATAATAGGATTATTTATGTTTCATGAATGCAGTTTCGATAATTTTGGCAAAAAAAGTGACCTCATTTCAGCATTTTTTCTAGAGATAAAAATTCAGAAAGCTGAAATGTCCAATTTTGTTGCATTTTTTTTACAAAAAAAAAATAATAATAATAAAAACTTCAACCAGTCCAGCTGACACCTGGCTTCGGTTCTGCTTTATTTTATCCCTCTAAGCTGACACTGAGAAAATCTTCTCGGCATTTCCCTGAGGCCTTCACAATAAAGGCACCCATTTATTCCATCCAAATTGAAATTCAGCCTACAGAAGGGTCAATATTAACAGCCGTGCCAAGGGTCAACATGTTTGGAGATCGTCCAGATAAATGTTCGCGTCTTAGAGACGCATCGATCGACCTATTGTTGAAACTTTTATGACCTCCAGTACCGATTTATGAAGTTAAAAAAATGGTTTATTGTGTTTATATTTTATATTGATATTCAAGATACAACAATACGATATCTAGCATATTTGTTCGCGTCTTAGAGACGCATCGATTGACCTATTGTTGAAACTTTTATGACCTCCTAGTAACGATTTATAAAGTTTAAAAAAAGGGTTTATTGTGTTTATATGAGAAAGCCTTTTTTGATATTCAAAATACAACAATACGATATCTAGTGTATTAGTTCGCGTCTTCGAGATGCATCGATCGACCTATTGTTAAGGCTTTTATCACCCTTTTAGTACTTTTAGTACCGATTTATGAAGTCAAAAAGAATGGGTTATTCTGTTTATATAAAAAAAACTTTTCTGATATTCAAAATACAACAATACTATATATAATACAATTGTTCGCGTCTTAGAGACGCATTGATCGACCTATTGTTGAAACTTTTATGACCTCCTAGTACCGATTTATGAAGTTAAAAAAATGGTTTATTGTTTCTATATGAGAAAGCCTTCTTTGATTGATATTCAAAATACAACAATGCGATTTTTAGCGTATTTGTTCGCATTTCAGAGACGCATCGATCGACCTATTGTTGAAACTTTTATGACCTCGTAGTACCGATTTATGAAGTTTAAAAAAATGGTCTTTTGGGGTTATATTTTATATTGATATTCAAGATACAACAATACTATAT
>CAKNYM010018482.1:9530-55294 GCA_932195095.1 Andricus curvator
TAGTTAAATTTTCAGTTAAAAAAAATTAATTTTCAACCAAAAAAAGGAGGTTCAATAAAAATGATGAATCTTGCACCAAAAACATGAATTTTAACGAAGATTGTAACTTTCAAGCAAGTAGTGACATTTTCACCCAAAAAGATGCATTTTCAACTAAAACATGAATTTTAAACTAAAAAAGATAAATTTCCAACCAAAAATTGAATAGTCAAATTTTCAGAAAAAGAAATTTATTTTCAACCAAAAAGACAACGAAAAAGATTTTTCAAGTATTTTTAACCAATTAGAAAAAATACGAATTTCCACGAAGTATTTGAGTTCTAAACAATGTTTCAGTTCAGTTGAATTTTCAACTAAGAAAGACTTTTCAGTCCAGAGACAAAATTTCATACAAATGGTTGAATTTTCAAGTAAGATCAATTTTCGACTACTAATTTTTAAAAAACTACATACATTTTTAGCCAAAAATAGAATAGTTAAATTTTCAGTTAAAAAAAATTAGTTTTCATCCCAAAAACAAAACGAATTTTCAAAAAAATAGGAAAATCCAATAATATGAAGCTATTTTCACAAATCAAAACAATATTGTTATTTAATGTTATATTTCAATTAAAAAAAATAATAAGCGCGCCCACGAAAACATTTCCTAACTGTAAAAAAAAATTCACTGGCATTTTTAGATTTTTCCCTGACGTACGGCAAACTTGGTGAAATATATAATCTCAGTGCTAAATAACACTTCCCTGAATCTTAATTAAGAGAAGATTACTATTTTAAAAAGTTAAGTTGAAACTGTTCGCCCGACTTATTTCAAATTTCGCGCCAAATAGTGGGATAGTCCAGAGTCAATCGTCCATCTAGCCAATCAGAAACCGAGGAGCAGTCGATCGCCAGTTTTGTAAACCTAACCTAAAAATGAAAAGCGGGTTTGTTGTTGACACTTTACAGTGCTTTACAGTTTCGTAAATTTCCAACGGTTTCTAACTTCTTTTTTAAATAAAACCGAATATGTTCAACTGACATTAAATTCAAATGATTTAATAAGTTCCTAAGGAAATAAACATTATGTCTGAAATAAATGACGATCCGAAAGAGGTTCTTTCCATTTTAAATTCCCTCGGATTTGTCGGCATCACTGCATCTCAATTGAAATCCTTTATGAAAGGTAAACAAACACTTTTTTACAAATTTAACCATAATTTTTTATATTTGTCATAGTGAATATATAAGTAAAATCATTCTTTGTAATCTTTTTTGCGATTAAGAGAAGTGAAAAATATATTTTTAATACAGCATTTTACTTTTGGAGCACCGATCCTTTTGGAACCAAATTTTACTTTCAAAAATTTTTTTAATGCTGATAATGGTATTTTTTCGACTTCTCATCGTGTATTTTTTCTGCTAAAGGGACCCGAGAGATTTCGAAATTGTATTGACATTTTTGTATTCGATTTTAAATTTAAAATATTTTTATTTTCAAAGATGTAACCGTAAGTTGTATAAAAAGGCGCGTTTCTATTTTTAAGTACATATTATATTAACAATATCTGCGTTTCTTAAAAGTATAATAAAATTTGAAATTTTTAACGATGATAAAAGCAGTCATTTCAAATAAAACCAATTGAAGGCTTGAAATAGAAAGGTTCACAATTTTATGGTTTCATGTCTTAATCCAAACTCTAAAGGGTGATAGCTATTTTCCTTTGAATAATACATTTTTTCTAAAATTATCTTAGTAAAGTAATGATATCAAAGCACAATTTAATAAACTTTAACAATTTTAGACGACTTTGTTTAGAAATTATAAATAAAAAGGTACGCAAAATGTCTTGTCACGCACCTGTTAAAAACTACAAATTTAAAATGAAAAATTACTGAATAATATTAACGTAATTTTGATAATTAGCGTTGCTACAAAATCCCAATTTCGAAATTCCCTGACATTTTCCTGACCGCTTTAAATTTTTCTTTTAGGTGTAAAAACAAAATTACACCTAGGAATCAATAATGTTAATTTAAAAAATTTGTGAGGGTTCATTCACAAATTGCGTAAGACATATAAAGTACATTAATTTTCAACCAATTAGTTGTGTTTTCAACTCGATAAAAAAATTTTGAACAAAAAATGGAAGAATTAAATTTTCAGTTAAAAAAATTAATTTCCAACCAAGAAAAAAAAGGAATTTTAAACCCCAAAAAATAAAAATTTTCTATTGAAAAAGATACATTTCCAACCAAAAATAGAATAGTTAAATTTTCAGATAAAGAAATTAATGTTTAACTAAAATGATTAAGCTTCAACCAAAAAAAAAATTAATTTGTAACCAAATATTTGAATTTTCAACTAAAGACATAAATTTCCAACCAAAAAAGATAAATTTTCAATAAAAAACAGAATAGTTAAATTTACAGTAAAAAAATAAATCTTTAACCAAATGGTTAACTTTTCAACAAAATACATGAATTTTGAACTCAAAAAGATGAATTTTCAACCAAAAATAGAATAGTTACATTCTCAATAAAAAATGAATTTTCAATCAAATCAAACAAATTTTCAATTAAGTAGTTAAATTTTAAACCAAACAGATGAATTTCCGACCAAGAAGATACAAATTTTATCAAAAAAATCAATTTTCCACAAAAAATGGAATAGTTACATTTTCAGTTCGAAAAATAAATTTTCAACAAAAAAAACGATTTTTCAACAAAATAGCTCTATTTTGAACCAAAGAAATGAATTTTTTAACACAAAGATTATGTTTCAACTAATGATAGTACTTTTATGCCAAAAAATACGAATTTTCAACAAAATAGTTGAATTTTCCGTAAAAACATTCATTTTATACCAAATAAAATACATTTTCAACGAAAATGTATTTTTTATTTAAACCAAAAACAGTTGAATTCAACCAAAAAAGACGAATTTTTAACAAACTAAAAGAATTTTCAACTAAAAAAGATAAATTTTCAAGCAAAAATGGAAAGGTGAAATTTTCGTTTCAAAAAACTGGTTACTAACAAAATACGAGAAAATTGTTAAATTTTCAGTTAGAAAAATAAATGATCAACAAACAAAAAAACGAATTTTCCACAAAATAGTACAATTTTCAATCAAAGAAATTAATTTTTAACCAAAAAGATGATGTTTCAACTAATGAGATTACTTTTCCACCAAAAAAGATGAATTTACAACAAAATAGTTTAATTTTCAACTAAAAATGGGATATTCGAATTTTATGTTATAGAAATGAATTTTGAACTAAAATTATGTGTTTTCAATCCCAAAAATTATTTTTTAACCAAATAGTTAAATTTTCAACAAGGTACATGAACTTCCAAATAAAAAAGTTAAACTTTCAGTGAGAAAAAGAAATTTTCAACAAAAAAGCTCGATTTTCAGCAAAAAAAATTCATTTTTAACCAAAAAGATGATGTTTTAACTAATGAGATTATTTTCATACCAAAAAAGAATTTACAACAAAATAGTTTCATTTTCACTTAAAATAGATAAATTTTTTACCAAGAAGGTTAAATTTCTTTCAAAAAAGATTAAATTTCTTTCAAAAAAGATCAGTTTTCCACAAAAAGTGGAATAGTTACATTTTCAGTTAAAGAAATTAATTTTTAACTAAAATGATGAACCTTTATCAACAAAAAAAAGTTGTAACCAAACAATTGAATTTTCAACAGAGACATGAATTTTCAACCTAAAAAGATACATTTTCAATCTACAATAGAATAGTTAAGTTTTCATTTAGAAAAATAAATTTTCAACAACAAAAACACGAATTTTTATCAAAATAGTTTAATTTTCAACCAAAGAAATGACTTTTTAACTAAAAAGGTGATGTTACAACTAATGAGATTACTTTTCTACCAAAAAGACGAATTCTCGACAAAATAGTTGAATTTTCAGTAAACAAAATAATTGTTAACCAAATACAATATATCTTCAACGAAAAAAGATTTTTATTTTAAACCAGAAAACAGTTGAATTCGACCAAAAAGGACGAATTTTCAACAAAATAGTTGCATCTTCAACCAAAACAGACTAATTTCCAACCAAACCGTTATGATTTTTAACCAAAAAAGATGCAATGTCTACCAAAATAGATGAATTTTCAATCAAAAAGAAATTTTTTTAACAAAACAGTTGAATTTTTAACTAAAACAAATGACTTTTTAACAATTGATTTTTCAACAAAGTATTAAAATTAACTTCAACTTCAGTTTATCGAAAATTGTCTGACACTGTCAGGCTGTCCTGTAGTAGCCCTATTAATGTTTGAGATTCACAGATATCACTTATATTTAATTTAAAAAGATAAAAATCAAGGGTAGATTTCAATATTTTAGATTTGAGGATTTTAAAAATCGCTTGAAAGTCTGAACAACAAGTTTTTTCTCTGGCCACGCTGCATCGCTATTTTAGGATAAAATCGAACATAATTGTCAAAATATTTTTTATGAAGGATTTTTATAAAAGGATGTTTTGAAACGCTGAAGTCAAAATCAAATAAATCGTGAAAATAGTAATTTTTCCCATATTGTTAAATATTTGTAACTGTTCTGCATATATAGAATGTCTAAATTATCTGGAACTATCAGCTTTCAAATTGATTCAATGTCAGTATTTAATTTTTTTCGCCTATAAAATAATCAAAATTTCAAAAAAATTTCTTTAGATCTGAAACTATATAGAAAGATAAAAGAGCGCGAACGAGAGGCATGGAAAGAAGAAATAAAAAGAAAAATCCTAGCAAAACAACGACGAGCTCTCTCAGAATTTATTCAAGAACAAGAAGCAAAAAGCATAAGGCACACTCAATCAGGAAAAATAATTCCTCCAGAATCTCCACGAAAGGGTGAAGCAATGGTGAAAATAAAAATAAAATATTCGCCCAAAGGAAAGGAAAACGACGAGAGAGAAGCTTCCAGACAATGTCGCTTGAAAACTCGAAAATCCGAATCTGCTCGAGGAGAGTGTGATTTTTGGATGAAAGATTTGATCGCAGGCGATTCTAAATATCCAACATCTACCAGAACATTTAGTGGAGATTGCACACATCCTTCGAAATCGGTGTCAAGAGAGAAATCGGGGGATGAACAGAGTAACATCCAAATCGAGTCTGCCAAGGAAAATATTGAAAGTGCTTCCCGTGAAAAATCTAGAGATAAAACCGAAAAACCTGAGCGAAGGACACCGCGTCTTTGTCAGAAATTCCAGGGACAAAAAAGACCTACAAGTGCTCCTGAAGTTGCTCCAAATATGTTGGACACGAGGACAAAAAGCATGATTTCAGATCCAGGAGAAACGGCTAGTTCTTGCGTCACAAAAACTTCAGGACAGCTTTCGCAACGGAAATCATGTAAGATTAAGTTCAATTTTTCGCAATATCTTTAAGGCACATTTAAAAAAAAAACTAGCATTATCAATCAAATGGAATTTAGAACATTTTTTATACATTTTTTGTATTTTATAAGATTTTACAAAATATTAGGTAAAATTCGAGCCATTTTAAAAGTTATTTAGGACTTTTAGAAGTTGGGAAGAAATTTAAAAATATTTGATAAATTTAAAAAATTTTATCAAGAAGATTGCCTTAAAATCTTCCAGCTTCTTTTTTAATAATTTTGTAAACTTTTTGATATGTTTTGAAACTTTTCAAAACTTCTAAATCTTCGAAATATCTTTTAAAATCATTCGAAGTAAAAAATTTCATATACGAAAAATAACATTCCTGACACTATAAAATGATGAAAAAATAAAATATTTGCAATATAAAATTCCCGACAGTTTATAAATTGCCGACATTATAACATATATGACTCTATAAAATTGCAAACAGTTTAATTTCCGAATTATAAAATTCCTGAATCGAAATAATTAAAAAAATATGTTAATGAATAAATGATAAATAAAATGCAAAATATTTTCAGCAAATAAAAGTATTTTCTTTCATTATTTAACAATTTTTTAATATTTGAAATTTGGGAATTTCCCTGTGTTGGATATTTTATAATGTTGACAATTTTATTTCGGGAATTTTTCAATTCGGCAATATCATAAACTATAGGAAATTTTCCAATTCTGAAATTTTAAATTTTTGGCAATTTTCTGATTTCGAGACTTATATATCAAATATTTTATTTCAATTTTCCAGTGTCGGGAATTTTTTCAGGTTTTTTCAGTCCCCTAAATATCTTTTAAAATTATATGAATTTCTCCTAATTTTTGTTTAAAATCCGCACAGTTAAAAAAAGTTCTCTCTTAACATTAATTTTTCAAAATAAAAAAATCATTTCAAATTCCCCCAGAAATCTTTTGAACAAAATTTTATTCTCTTCAAACCTTTCACATTTTTGTTCGAAATCTTCAAAAATTTACATTCTGTTTTTAAAAAGTTTGAAATTATTTCAAGTTTTAAATTATTTTTGAAACTTTTCAAAACTTATAAATCTTCTTAAAGTTTTTTAAAATGATTCAAATTTAAAATTTAAGATTCGAAAAATAAAATTCCCAATACTACAAAATATACAAAAAAGAAAATATTCGCAATATCAAATTCCCGACAATTAAAAATTCTGAATTAAAAAATTCCCAGCACTTCATAATATTGCGGAATTTGAAAATTTCCTGTAATAGATAATTTCTGGAATAAAATTGCCGACATTATAACATATTCGATTCTATGAAAACGTCTAGAAAAATTTTCCAATTATAAAATTTCTGAATCGAAATAATTAAAAAATTATTTTAATAATGAATAAATAATAAATTAAATAAAAAATATTTTCATCATATAAAAGAATTTTCTTTAATTCATTATTTATTATTTTATTATTTAACAATTCTTCAATTGTTTAGATTCTGAAAGTTCCCTGTCTTGGAAATTTTGCAGTCCAGGATATTTTACAATGTTGACAATTTTATTTCGGGAATTCGCCAATTCGGTAATATCATAAACTGTAGGGAATTTTATATAGGATGACGAATATTTTTTTTCGGGAATTTTCTAGTGTCGGGAATTTTTTTTAGTCTTCCCCTAAATATCTTCTAAAATTATTCGAATTTTTCCTTCAATTTTAAAAACATTCTGCATAATTAAAAAACTTTCCTTAAAGTCTTCCGGATTCTTTTTTGACAATTTTTTAACTCATTAAAATTTTTTTGAAATATTGTTTTAAATTCCTTTAAAGCGTCTGAACTTTTAAAACTTTTTTTTATCTTTTTAAGTTTTAAATTATTTTTAAATCTTTTTAAAGCTTTTATATATCTGTTAAACTAACTCAAATTTTTCCTAATATTTTGTAATCTTCCAAAATTGAAAAATGTTACCTTAAAATTTTCTACATTCTTATTCAAAATTTTAGGAAATCATTTGAAATCTTTTTCAATTTTCTCTTTGAATTGCTTTTTCAAAATACAAATTATTTTTAATTTTTCCAGGAATCTTAAGATTTTATTATTCTCTTCAAACCTTCAAAAATTCTTAAAAAGCTTCTTTTTCGAAATCTACCAAAATTTACATTTTGTTTGAAATCTTTTGAAATCTTCTCAGAATTTAAATTATTTTCGAATCTTTTTAAAACTTTTAAATATATTTTGAAATAATTAAGTTTTCCTACAAAGTTTTAAAAACCTGGACAGTTAAAAAAATTTTCTTTTTCGACATGTATTGAAATCTTAAAATCCTAAAAATTTTCTTTTTAAATAAAACCTAAATCATTTAAAATTTTCCCAGAAATCTTATTGTCGGTACCGGTACTTACAATTTTCGTTTTACCGTTATCGACACTGTATTCACACTTCGTAAATTAAGATATTCTAAGTTTTTGTCTATAATTTCATTGTTCTCATCTCTTTAAAAGTGTGAAAAAGTTTATAAGTTATAGTGTGGTAGCAAAATGTTAAGAACATAATTAATTCCCAATATTACAAAATTATTTACAATTAAAATGTTCTCTTTTATGATTAATGTTTAGAAACATTCAAAAATAAATTTTATCATGAAATAAAATTACTTATTTGAAAATTTTTATTTCAAACATTTTTATTGATTGACAAACATTTTGTATTTCATAGTTTCTATTATCTAAAATTAAAGAAAAGCAAAGCAAAGGTCAATGGTTTTGATAACTGATGAAAACTAATATCTTAACTTTAAAATTAATATATAAAACCTTTGTACAATATACAATCAAACCATTTCAGTTTTGTTTAAAAATACCAATTTTTGACAAAAAACACTAACATAATCTAAAGATGTTCAAAATTGTAAGTTTAATTTTTGAAGTGAAATGTTTTTGGTTTAAAATAAACGATATCCGGTGAAAAGCGCTAACGTAGCCTGATGAAACGATTTTTTTATTAACAGTAGCAATTTTAGACGAAAAACAATAACATTAGTTAACAAAAAGCATAATCAAAAATTGTTCAACAATGGTTTATGTTCTTTGAAATCCAATAATTTTGTATTAAAAGTACCGATTTCCAGTATAAAACGCCAACAAAACCTAAAATTGTAAACTTAATGACTGAATTATAATCTGAAGGATAATGATAATCTGAAAAATATGATGTTGTATTGTATTCTTCGAAATCTAATGATTTGCTACTAAAAATATTGATTTCCACTCTAAAGCGCCAACATAATCTAAAATTGTTAAAAAGTTGTAAATCTTCTCTAAAATATAATTTTTTTAAATTAAAAATACAAATTTAAGACGAAAACCACTAACATAATCCAAAATTGATTAAAGATTCTAAATCTTGTACAAATTATCATGATTTTTGTTTGAAAATGCGAATTTTTGATATAAACCCTAAATGTAACCTAAAATTGTTAAAAAATTATAAATATTCTTTGAATTCTGATAATTTGTTGATAAAAATGTCAATTTCCGACGAAAAACACTAACTCAATCCCAAATTATTCAAGCTTGTACATTTTATTATTTTAAACCAAAATAATTGCATTTAAATCTAATGATTTGTGTTTAAAAATACCAATTTCACGTCAAACACACCGAGATAACCTGAAGTGGTTCAAAAATTGTAAATATTCTTTGAAATGTAATAAATTTTCATTTAAAATACCAATAGTTTCCGAAGAAAAACACTAACATAACAGAAAATTATGCGGAATTGAAAATCTTCTTCGAAATCTATGATTTTTTTTTAAACAACCGATTTCCTGAGAAAAAACGTTAATATAATCTGAAACTGTTCAAAAATGGAAAATCTTGTTCGTACTATAATGAAATGATTTTTTTATTAAAATATCAATTTCCGGTAAAAACGCTAACAAACCCGATAAACGTACATTGTAAAATTTTTGAAATTTAATCATTTTTTATTCAAGATACACATTTCCGATTTAAAGCGCTAACGTAAACTAAAATTTAAAAAATTGGCAATCTTGATTTTTGATCGAAAATGCTAATTTCCAGTGAAAAAAGTAATACAACCTAAACATTTTAGAAATTTCAAGTTTTCTTCGAAACTTTATAATTTTATATTAAAACTCTTCTTTTTTTAAATAATAATTTCCAGCGAAAAGCACGAACATAAAACATTTATATTATTTTCAATAATTTATTAGATAATTTGAAAGTTTTAATTTAACCGCGCAAGAGTATTAAAAAACACATAGGTTTCTCAATTCGCGCAAGGTTTTCAATGAATTTTTTTCGTATTGAAAGGGATTATTTGTAGATTTAATTTTTTTAATTTCACCATTTACACCACTTATTTAGATAGGAAAGACAATTGAGAAATTGAAATTGAAAATTTACTGATTTAGATTCTATTTATTTTTTCAGTCATAAGGCCTTGGCGGTTAAATCCGGATACACAGAAAAATTGGAAAAAATCGGATCCTGTAGCTCTTTATCAGAAATACCAAGAGGAATGGAAACACTGCCCTCTTCCAGGAGAAAATAGACACAAGGCTATCCGATGGGCGATTAGGGAAAAAATGATGGGCTGCGATCCTCATCCTAGGGTATGTTTTATTTTTATCATCTCAGGATAATGTTAAATATTTTCAGGGTGGCCGTTTTAATTGAGAAAAAAAATCCTGATAATTTCATCGGTTCTCAAAAAATGTTCACGGTCATTGATATTAAAAAATTCGAACTCTTAAGAATAGTATCGGACCACTAACCGGACGACCTATTAAAAATTAGTCTTGACTTCGAAAGGTGATAGCGCCGTCAAAAATAAAAATATATATTTTAAACCGTTGAAAAGCTTACTAAATTATGGATTAAATGAGCCCTAGTTGAAGTAATTTGGCCTTGTGGGTATTGAATTATCACGTGAGAAAGACAAAAATAAAATTTCGATTTTTGAGGAATTTTGTACTTTAACTACAACTCTTTTCAGGAGCTAAAAAATGCATTTATTAATTTATTCAATTATTTAAATTTAGCATGCTCGCACATAAAAATTAGTATTTCATGAATCCGTTAGATTTTTTATTATTTAATAGCCAAATGAAAGGTCAAATCATAAAAATCACTATTCTAAAATATAAAATTAATTCTACAATTTTGAAAAAGAATGTAAAATATTTTAAAGCAAAATTTTAGAAAAAATTAGAGTAAGAGATATTTAGAATTTTTCAAACGATTCAAAAATAATTTGAAACTTGTAAAGATTTCGAAAAATAAAATGTAGATTCCGAAAAAAAATAAGCTTCTTAAGAATTTTGAAAGATTTCAAGAGAATGAACAAATTTTCATTAGATTCCTAGAAAAATTTCAAATGATTTTTTAAAGTAGGGGAATTTTTTCAAGAGCGTACTTAATTTTTGTTTAAATTGCAATACAAAATTGAATAACAATGATTCTTCATTTGTAAGAGTAGCTTTATATTACTGTATTTAACTATTTTATTTAAAATTCGTTTTTTTCGGGTTGAAATTAATTTTTTTAACTAAAAATCAACCCATTCTATTTTTGGATGAAATTGATAATTTTTATCTAAAAATTCAATTATCTGGTTGAAAATTCCTGTATTTTGTTCAAAATTCGTTCTTTTTGGTAGAAAATTAATCTTCTTGGTTGAACATTCAACTCATGTTGAAAAGTCGTATTTTTGGTAGAATTCAACTATTATTGATTACAAATAAAAATCTTTTTTGGTTGAAATATCAACTACTACATTTTTCGTTCATAATTCATCTTTTTTGGAATGAAAATTTAATTACTTGGTTGAAAGTTAGACTCTTTTGTTACAAATTAATTTTTTTGGTTGAAGAATCATCATTTGAATTTAAAATTCATCTCTTTGATTAAATATTTTATTTTTAAACTACAAATTTAACTATTCAATTTTTGATTGAAAATTCTTTTCTTCTTTGGTTGAAAATAATTTTTTTAACTGAAAATTTAACTACTCTAGTTGAATATTCCATCCTTTTATTTAAAATTGCATATCTTTGGTTAAACATTAATTGTTTTAACTAAAAATTCAACTATTCAATTTTTGGTTGAAAAACTATTTTTTTTAGTTGAAAATTCGCCTTTTTGGTAGAAATTAATCTTCTTGGTTGAAAATTCATCGTTTTGGTTGAAATTTTAACTATTCCAGTTAAGGCCATGTGAGCGTAACCTCAAATTTTTTTTACATGTTTCTCAAAATCAACTTACGTTCACACGAAACGCGATATCGAGTTGAAAATTTGGGAAATTAAATAAGAAAGCACTAAGAAACGCGGGTCTAATCCTAAATTTTTATAAGTACAAACAAAAATTTTGTTATAACAAAATTTTTTTTTGCTTTTTTCATAATTATACAATTTTAAGACCAGACCGGCGTTTTTTAGTGCTTCATATTTAGTTTCCCAAATTTTCAACTCGATATCGCGTTTCGTGTGAACGTAAGTTGATTTTGAAAAAAGTGTAAAAAAAAATTTGAGGTTACGCTTACATGGCCTTAATGATTCATAATTTTAGTTGAAAATTCATCTTTTTGGTTTAAAATTATACTATTCCAGTTGGAAGTTCACCATTCTAGTTGAAAATTCATCAGTTTGGTTGATAATTAATTTCTTTAAATGGAAATTTAACTATTCCATTTTTTGTTAAAAATTAATCTTTTTTTAGTTCAAAATTCAACTATTTGGGTTCAAAATTTGTCTTTTTTAGTTCAAAATTCAAGTATTCCAGTTATATATTCACCACTTTAGTTGAAAATAAAACTACTTAGTTAAAAGTTAAACTCTTCTGTTAAAAATTCATCTGTTCAAGTTGAGCCTTCATCATTGTAGTTGAAAATTCATCACTTTGGTTGAAAATTTATTTTTTTTGTTTTAATTTAACTTTTTAAACTGAAAATGTAACTATTCCATTTTTGATTGAAAACTGATCTTTTTTAGTTAAAAATTCAACTATTTGGTTGAGAATTCATGTATTTTGTTGAAAAATTGTCTTTTTTTTGTAGAAAATTAATATTTTTAGTTGAAAATTCAACTATTTGGTTACAAGCTCATATATCTAGTTTACTTTAGTTTACTAGAAAAGTTAGGAATTTGAAGCGGTTTAAATTGAATTTATTATAGTACTCACATTAATTTTACCTAAATATGCACTGAATTTTAGGTATAAGATAAAATAAAAATTTGTTTGAATTATTATTCAAATTCATGGACTTTATTAGGGACAAATTCAGAAAATCATTAATTATATTTTTAGTAATATTTAATTATATAATTAATCTGTGGTGTTAAATATATTTAACAATATCTTGTAATATAATTTGTAAAAGCTTTCTAAATTAAACATATTAATTAAATTCTTAGAAATTAAATTAAATTCTTAGAAACTGAAAAAAGATTATTTGTAATAAACTCGCGAAACGATTGTTTTAAAAAATGCGAAACATTTGAATGGCTACTATGAAGAATTATACCTGGAAAAACGTGAAAAACCTAGAATTGTCAGGGAATTTTTTCCAGGATTTGTGTAGAAACCCTGTTCTTTTAATTTTAAGTTGTTCAAAATTAATAATTGTTCAATTGTTATTTATTCAAACAAATTCAACATTATTTCAAATAATTCAGATTCAAATCGTTTAGTTTTTAATATATGGTTTGCTAAATATTAAAAAATTGTGTTTTTTCTTTTAATTACAAAATTTCAAATTGAATGGGTTAAAAATGGAATGTTTTAGACTGGAAAATTAATTATTGATCAATTTTGAATACTCGAATTACAGTTCAATTTTTAAAATCGTTTATTTATATTTATAGTTCATCAACTTAAATTTGAAAATGTACGCTTAAAAATGAAAACTTTAAATGGCAAATTTTATAAGGGAAAGGTTTTAGAATTACGCATTGTAAATTTAATGATTTCGTGATTGTAAAAGTTAATAATTGAACTTAACGTTAAGAAAAAGTTTAAACCGAACTTATTTTACATTGCATTATATCATATGATATGAAGTTTGTAAAATTCCCAGTTAAAGAAAAAATATATATTGTCATTTCCGGGTTTTTCCCTGTCTGAAAAATCCCCCATCATTTCTCGGTTTTTCCAGGTCTTGCGGCCGCCCAGATTAGAAATAACATTAGGTTTTTCCAATTCATTTGTATGCACTCCCTGTACTATTTATATTTATTTTCAGCCTGCTGTCTACAAATCATCCAGCACTTCAACGCTCAAAAGATGACAAAAAACTTCCAAGTTTTAGAATCAATTGATGAAACGGTTTTTAGCAAATCCAATTCATTTTAATTTAATAACTTAGAATCTGCGCTCAAACTTAGACGATGTTATGTCTGTACAGATATTTATCTACTTACTGTGCATGTAATGTAATATATCTTCAATATTTTCTTACGAACTTGTTTATCGTTTAAAATAATTCATTTATTAATTAATGTTCAAATTACTCAATTTGTATATAATGAATAAAATAATAAAATGTTTGAAAATTAAATTTGGATCATTCTCTCGTAATTTATAATAATTAAGACGAATCGGTTTGAAGAGTATCTTTCTTTATTTTCTAACATTTTTCCATATAAACATAAACTTTAAAATCTAATTAGTATTTGCCAAGTTTAGAACCTAAATACAAGACTTGCATTAAGTCAATTTTAATGTTGGTTGATTCGGAATTTGCCGCAGACTTTCTTCGTGTCGGCTCTATTCAGTTGGAAGAGCAGTTTTTCTTCTATGAGCCTTGCAGCTTTTTCAGTTAGGACCAGAGTTTCGTGTTTCAACATACTGTAGACATTCAATCCTGAAAAAATGGGAACCAAAAGTATTTCAAAATTTGTGATTTGAAAACTGAAAAAGCTTCAGACTGGACAATAGGGTGGTCCAAATTATTTTTTCTCGAATTTTCATGCATATCGGTCCCAAATTTGGTAGAATCCACAAAAAACAAATGCGTATGTATTTTTTCGACAAAAAATTATATTTAAAGGTTCCGCGAGCTTCATGAAGTTTGACACGTATTTCCCATAAGAAAAAAATACGTTTTTGTAAATCTTATTCAGAATCGTCCATATTAGGTGAATCGAGTTGAAACTCAATATTTATCTTCACAACTAGCCATAGAATACAAAAGCTCAAAATAGAAACTTTCAAACTTTTCAATTGCACTTCTCTGTACCCAAATTTCCAAGTAAGTTATTTTATTTCATGATAAAATTTATTTACAAATATTTCCGATCATTATTGATTTAATGTATTTTTAAAATTAGTGTGAAATTATTAAAATTATTATTATAAAAAAATAATTATAATAATAATATATAATAATTAATTAATATTAATATTAATTATAAAAAATAATTATTAAATTATTCTTTAAAAAGTGTGAGCCCACACTTGTAGTTATTTATAACTACAAGAAAACTATCCACCTAGAAACACTACCCGAATCGGGTAGTGTCACGCCTACCCTGAAAGGGAAATGGCTTAATGGTATACATTGATAAAAGAGAAAATTTTTATTGTAAATGATTTTTTAATATTGGAAAATAATTATATTCTTAACATTTTGCTACCATACTATAATTTGTAAACTTTTTCACATTTTTAAAGAGATAAGAAAAATTAAATTATGGGTAAAAGACTTATTTTGAAGATTTCGAAAAAAATCTAAAAGCTTTTTGATAAAACTTTTAAAGGTTTTAGATTAATTTTTTGTAAAGATTTTTGGGAAATTTTCAAGTGGTTTGGGTTTTATTTTAAAAGATTAATTTTAAGTTTTCTAGATTTTAAAATGTGCCGAAAAAGAATCTGCAAGATTTTAAGATAATTCTTTTAATTTCGTAGGATTTAAAAAATTTGTAGAAAAACCAAATTTTTAAGGGTTTTAAGACAACACAACAAAATCTTCAAGATTTCTGGGAAAATTTCAAATGATTTTTTATTTACAAAAATTAATTTTATGAGTAAATTGGAAAAGATTTCAAAACATTTGAAATCATTTCCTGAAAATTCGAAACAGAATGTAGAAGATTTTAAAGCAAAATTTTTCAATTTTACAAGATTATAAAATGTTAAAAATTATTCGAATAAGTTTAAGAGACATTTAGAAGTTTTAAAAGATTTACAAATATTTATAAACTTGAAAAGATTCAAACAAATTTAAAAAAAAACGTACATTTTTAAAAATTTCATTAAAAAAAATTAGAAAATTGAAAAGATTTCAAAGCATTTCAAATGATTTCCTAAAATTTCGAACAAGAGTGTACAAGATTTTAAAGCAAAATGTTTCAATTTGGCAAGATTAACAAATCTTTTTTTTAATCAAATTAATTCAAGATATATTTAGAAGATTTGAAAATATTCAAAAGAAACTTTAAACTTAAAAAGATTTTTAAAAATTTTAAGCGAAATGTAGATTTTAAAAGATTTCAAATAAAAAAATTCGAAGCTTTTACAGAATTTTGAAAGGACTTAAGAGAATAAAAAAATGTTTTTTGTTAACTTGCATCAATTATTACTTCGCTCTAAGTGAAAAGTGGACAAACATTTAAACATTTCAGAAAAACAGCAACTATCTAGCATTAATATAGGAGAAGATAGTTATAAACAAAAATAATTTGTTCAAACAATTATGTTTACTTAATTTGATTAACTATTACTTCGCCCTAAATGAAAAGTGAACAAAAAATTGAAAATTTCATAAATGAACAGCAAGTTTCTAATATTATTCAAAGATAATATTACTTAAAATAATAATTAATTATTTAAAAAATTATGTTTGTTAACTTTAATTAATTATTACCTCACTCTAATTGAAAATTGAACAAAAAAATCTTTTAAAAAGAGATTTTACGTCCCGATTATCCCTCATTTGAGCAAAAAGTGTCCACTGGTGTAATTCCCGGTTTTTTTTCCGGTTCGCAAACATTTTTCACGGTCAATGAAATTTAAAAATTCGAACGCTAAAGCTAAAAATTATTCCATTTGAAGTAATAAAAACTAAGCTGCAAATCATTTTAAGCAATTTTAAGCTGAAAATATCAAAAATTGAACGATTACGTTTTTTTATAAACTGAACACTTCTTAAATTAGAAGTTAAATTATTTTTATTTTAAATAGTTTTAAAATCCTTACAAAGCTTCAAAATTTTATTTCAAACTCTTGAAAAATGCACATGTTGTTTTACATTTTTTCAAATTTTAAATTATTTTGATATATTTGAGAACTTCTAAATATTTTTTTAAATGATACGAATTTTTCCTAAAATTTTGTAAAAAATCCTGCAAAATAAAAAAAATGTAATCTTCCAGATTAATTTTTGAAAATTTTGGAAATATTTTTAAATATTCTCTTAAAATTAATTTTTCAAAACAAAAAATCATTTTCAATTTTCCTAGGAATCTTAAGAAATGTTTTTAAATATTTTGAAGCGTTTCACAATTCTTAAAAAGCTTCTAAATTTTTGTTCCAAATCTGCATGAATCTATATTTTGTTTTAAATTTCGTTAAAATTATTTGAAATCATTAAAAAAATGTTGAATCTTTCCAAAACTTCTAAATATCTCTTCAACTTACTCGAATTTTTTCTAGGAATAATAGGTGTTCAATATTTATTTATAAATAAAAATTCAACAATTTTACTTAAAAATTAAAATTCTTTTAATTGAATCATTAAAATTGTAACGTTCAAAGTTGACTTTTTTTATTTAGTTTTGAATATTTGATTTATAATTACTGATTTTAAATGAACAGTCAAATATTTATAAATATGAAGCAATTGTTAAAATCTGAAAATTCTTCAATTTTGAACTGTTACAGTTTAATTTAAAAAATCATTATAATGTATATTCACAGTTAATCAACTATAAAAATGTTTTTTATCCAAAATTGTCGATTTCAAACGCTTCTAATTTGTAATGTTTTAAGTCTTTAAAACTGCATTTTAAAATTCTTTAATTAAAAATGCACGCTCAAAAATTAAATCTAAAATGGAAAATTTGTTAAGTAAAAGATTGTTTAATTACGGATTGTAAACTGACTGATATCCGAATCAAAAAAGATAACAATTCAACTAATTATTAAAAAAAAACTGTTGCAATCAAACTTGGACAGACTTCTTTTCTAAAAAGTTGTCAAATTCCCGGTCAAAAAATAAATTCACTGTCATTTCCCGGTGTTTCCCGGTCTCATAAAATTCCCGGTTTTCCCGGTCCTGCGGCTACCCTGTATACGTTAGATAACAAAAGCTTCTTTCTTGGGGGCGATATGTATGAAAATTCGAAAAAAATGTTCCAATGCATTTTTGGAACACCCTACTGGACAATTTTTAATTAATTTGTAAATAACATACCATAAACAGGCATTAAATTAACGTGTTTTAATTTGTCAGTAGCGATGGAAATGTTTCTAGGCATGAAGTCAATGTCGTCAATGAAGAGAACTGATGGACCCCATCCTCTTTTATCGATTAATTCTTCGATATACGAGGGCTCTTCTGAAGGAATTTCGAGATCTTGTACCACGTATAAATCGTCTTGTGCTAATTTTACTGACAGTGCGGACGTGAGACCCATGACTCTCTTATAAAAGGGGAGCATGTAAAAATGGGTTGTGGGAGAACGAGGTCCATGAATTCTGCCTCCTTTTCGCCAGAGGGGCGATCGAATACTTCCATGACGAGCCCTACCCGAGCCTTTTTGTGCCCAGGGTTTTTTACCACCTCCACGATTTTCTGCTCGGGTTTTTGTGTTTGCGAAAGACTGAAATGACAACAAAGGTTTTCAGGATTTGTACTATTTTTTTATTCGCTGTTTAATTTTAAATGACCAACAGGTTGTAGGGAAAATAGGGGAATTTTTCTTTGACAAAAGGGGATACTTTTAAAATCTTAAATGAAAGAATATGAAAAATTTCAATTAAAGGAAAATTAGGACAAATTTTAAATACTTAAAATCTTAATCTTAAAATCTTCTTTTTAAAAGGGTAAATTTTTTTCTCTTAAGAATACCAGCGTAATGAATACTAATTAATAAATGCAACACTTTAATAATAGATTTAATGCTTTCATGATGATTCATTATAATAAATTTCAAGAAGTTTTTTCGGGGTTCAATCGTGTGCAAAACTACGAATCTTGCCAACGTTTCGTGAACATTGCAGTTTGCTTCTTTAGGGCTAACCCGAAACTGTAATAACCTGCCCTGAAGAAGTGAACTGCAATGTTCGCGAAACGTCGGCAAGATTCGTAGTTTTGCACACGATTGAAACCCGAGAAAACTACTTTAAATTTATTACTTTAATAAGTAATCAAAAATGTTATTTTTAAAATTTTATTAATATGAATAAAAAATTATTTCACAGTATTTATTATCTAAAATAATATAAAAGAAAAGCAAGAACAATATTTTTAATAATTGATTAAAATTTATATCTTAAATTCAGAGTTAATATATTATATATTTTTATCGACAATCAGTTGCACTTTTGTTTAAAATAATCGATTAACAGTGAAAACAGCTTGCATGCCCTAAAATTGTTCAGTTGCAAATTCATATAATTTGTTGGAAATTAATTTTCTTGTTTAAAAATGTAACTACTTTGTTAAAAATTCGTTTTTTGTTGGTAAAAAATTAATTTTTTTAACTGAAAATATAACTATTCCATTTTTGGCTCAAATTTGATCGTTTTTAGTTTAAAAAAATAATTTCTTTTGTTAAAAATTCGCTTTTTTGGTAAAAAATTAATCTTTCCTATATTAAAAAGTAGCTTGGTAGACGTTATGTTATCCAGTTCTACTGTTTACATTATCAATGAGAAGATTTATACTGATAAGTTACTGCGCTCGTACAGAATTCGGCTGGGGTTAATTTTTGCTTTTTGAAAAATTTATTTAATCTTAAAAAATTTTAATGAATTTATCCCGCCTCTTTTTAAAAATTTTTCACAATGTACAGTATTTTATTTTATTTAACTTTCAGTTACATTTTCGAAGAATATAACGTCCTTCTAATTGTAAATATTATTGCAATCTTAAACAATTGAAAATATGAATTGATCCTCTGCTACTTTTATTAGAAAACATTAAAATTTGAATTATTTTTGGAATTTAAAGAAGTTTAGAAAATTAAAAAAATGTGTTCATACTTGGCTCATTTATCTTTAAAGAAAACGGAGTCAACTAAGAATATCTTTCCGATGATTTTGTTCTATGATGCTTCGTAAATTCCCAAGAATTATTAATTATTTAAACAATTTTCATGAACAAGGTCAGAGTTTGAGTTTTTTTTTTAACTTTTCGATGATTTTTTCCTACGATATTTTGCAAATTTAATAATGATTAATTATTCAAACAGTTTTCATAAACAAATTCATAGCTTGGCCATTTTTCAACGAATAGACTTTTGGCTATTTTTCAGCGAATAGGCTTTTGGCTATTTTTCAACGAATATGCTAAAATTTGTTACAGAATTAACTGAGAATATCTTTACGATGACTTTCTCTATGTTGCTTATGTAAATTTACAAGAATTATTAATTATTTAAACAATTCTCATAAACAAATTCAGAGCTTGGCCATTTTTCAACGAATAGACTTTTGGCTATTTTTCAGCGAATAGGCTTTTGGCTATTTTTCAACGAATAGGCTGGATTTAAAAAAAAATTAACTAAGAATATCTTTACGATGACTTTTTCTATGCTGCTTATGTAAATTTACAAGAATTATTAATTATATAAACGATTTTCATAAACAAATAAGGAGTTTGGCCATTTTTCAACGAATGGGAGCAATTAGTTTAGCGAATAAAGAAGGAATGTATTTCCAATCACTCTTTTCTACGATATTTTGCAAAATATACAATAATTATTATTTTACCAATGTTCATAAACATATTCAGAGTTTGTCTATTTTTCAAGGAATATGCACAATTCTTTTTCGGAGGCAAGTAAGAATGTCTTTCCGGTGACTCTTTTCTATGACGCTTTGCAAATTTACAAGAATTATTAATTATTTTAACAAATTAAGAGTTTAGCCATTTTTCAAAAAATAGGCTCAATCTGTTAACGGAATCACCAAGAATGTATTTCCAAAAATTCTTTTCTAAGATACTTTGAAAATGTGTAATAAGTATTAATTATTCAAAAAATTGTATAAACATATTCAGAGTTTGGCTATTTTTCAAGGAATAGACACAATTTGTTCACGGAGTCAACTAAGAATGTTTTTCCGATGACTATTTTCTATGTTCCTTTGTAAACTTACAAGAATTAATAATAATTTAAACAATTTTCATTAAAAAATTCAGAGTTTAGCTATTTTTTAACAAATAGACTCAATTGTTTACAGAATTAACTAAAAATGTCTTTCCGATGACTCTTTTCTATGACGCTTTGCAAATTTACAAGAATTATTAATTATTTCAACAAATTAAGAGTTTGGCCATTTTTCAACAAATAGGCTCAATCTGTTTAAGGAATCACCAAGAATGTACTTCCAAAAACTCTTTTCTACGATACTTTAAAAATGTGTAATAAATATTATTAAAAAAATTTTATAAACATATTCAGAGTTTGGCTATTTTTCAGGGAATAGGCACAATTTGTTCACGGAGTCAACTAAGAATGTCTTTCCGATTACTATTTTCTACTTTGTAAACTTACAAGAATTAATAATTTAAACAATTTTCATTAAAAAATTCAGAGTTTGGCTATTTTTAACAAATAGGCTGAATTTTTTATAGAATTAACTAAGAATGTATTTCTAATGACGTTTTTCTAGGATTCTTTGCAAATTTACAAGAATTATTAATTATTTTAACAAATTCAGAGTTTGGCTATTTTTCAACAAATAGGCTCAATTTGTTTACAGAATCAACAAAGAATGTATTTCTAAGAAGTCTTTCCTGCCTTACTTTGCACATTTACAATAATTATAAACTATTTAAACCATTTTCATAAACATATTCAGAGTTTGGCTATTTTTCAAAGAATGGACACCATTTGTACACGGTGGCAACTAAGATTGTCTTTCCGAAGAATCTTGTCTATGTTGTTTTGTAAATTTACAAGAATTAATAATTATTTAAACAACTTTCATAAACAAATTCAGAGTTTGGCTACTTTTTAACGAATAAGGTCAATTTTTTTACAAAATTAACTAAGTATATCTTTCTGATGACTTTTTTCTATTATGCTTTGCGAACTTCCAAGATTTATTAATATTAATTTTTGGTACAAAAATCATTTTTTTGTTGGAGATTCATCATTATATTAGAAAATTCATTTCTTTGATTAAATATATATAACCAATTTGTTAAAAATTCTTTTTTTATTGAAAATTAATTTTTTTAAATTGAAAATTGAACTATTCCGTGTTTGAATGGAAATGTATCTTCTTTAGTTAAAAATTCAACGGTTGAAAATTTGTCTTTTGAGGTATAATATTGATCTTATTGGTTGAAAATTCAACCTGAAAGAAAAATTTATAACAGTCAAGGAAAATGAAAAATTGATCAAGGGAATTTCGAAATTGGTATTTTGTAGCAACCGAGTTTTTTAAATAACGTGCCATCTGGTCACCCTAATAATTTATGACTTGAATTAGCAAGTAAATAAACGTGTACCTTCAAAAATTATAAATTTATCTGAGTAATGCTTATCATATTATTAATAATAGAAGTATACAAAAATAATATCCTGCTGATAAAAATAAATTGATAACATACCACAAATTTATACATTCTCTGCCATCTGATATTTTCATGAATAATATCAAGCCGAGGCTGCGCAGCAAAAATATCAGGATGCAAAGAAACAATGCCAATTTTTTTATCAGGAATCGTTTTCAATGAATCCAACCACACTTGTCTGGGCACGTGAAAAAACTTGCCGTTTTCGATGGTTTTCGTCGTGGAAATTATGGGCTCTACTTTTTCTATTTGTGGCACTTGATTTTCCGCAACTGTACTAAATCGTGAAGCTATGCCTACACATCTTTCTAATTTGCTAAATATATTACGACAGAGAAGGGACATTTTGGAGAAAAATACTTATTTCACTTATTTTTATACCGACAGGTTACTAACTTACAAACATGCTGAACATAACCTCAAATTTTATATGCATTTCCGACAAAACTGGCACTCGGCACAGCTGATCGAAAAATATCCAATGAAAAAGGGTTTACAACAGAATCCAAACGCTATTGGTTGAGATTCTTCATTTTCATTCGAGTTTTCCGGTTTTCAGGAATACACTCGCTTTTTTGGGGTTAGTGAGAACCAAAAACCAAGAACGTTTTTGGAGTTTTTGCAAGTTTTGTGAGAAGAGTTTTTCGAAATTTCGGAGAGAAATGTATGGAAAGGAGGGTTTGAAACTTATTAATGAATTAGTGCTTTCCGATGATATAAAACCTTTCAATGTAAGTATTTTTGATTGTTTATTTTAAGCGTACCTATAGATTTTTATCAACAAAAGTGTCTTTACTTGTTAATTTTTAATCGTTTCTTTGCTTTTAATGCCGAGTTTTATTTGCCTAATTATCTGGAAGTTCTATCAGAACTATTGTAGTTTTTCCCATTTTATAAAAATACTTTTTCATGTCGGAAAATATGTTTTATATAAAATCATGTGTAAACTCTTCGTAAAGTCCGATTTTTAAAGTGGTAAAAAAATAAAGAAAATGAACTTTTATTTAGTAAATAGCTTTAAAATTTTATTTTAATTTGGAAAACATTCCCCAAAATTTAGTCAAAGTTTCATTATTACCTGTTCCAGAATAAATACCGTTAAAAATTCAATTCTTTACAAATTATTCCATGGTAAAGGGTTTTAGCTTTCAACTTGTTTTAAATTTATTGAACGAACAATTCACAAGTTTCCAAGATTCTGACTTTTAAAATTTTAATAATAAAATCTGTACACTTCAGAGTTAATATTCAGGGTGTCCAGCGACCTTGAAAAACTTGGAATTCTCCTTGATTTTTGTTTAAACCTTGAAAACCTGGAAATTTCATTGAATTTTTCACGAGAACCTTGAATTTGAATTTTTTTTTGCTTTTAAAACTATTTTATTAAAATGCGAAGAGTAATTTAAATCCTTTATTCTATTATGAAAGAAACATCTCGTTTAGAAGAAATCTTTCAACTAAAAATTTTGTTATTTATCGAGATATAATTTATCTTTTCTTCATTACAGAATAAATAAAGAGGTTTCAAGGGACTTTTTGTAGACTGTAGCAATTATTTTTTAGATTGCAATGAACAGACATTAATATTATATAATTAAAGTAAATTAATTAAATAGTTCAGGTATAATATAGTTAAAGTATACATTTTTTGGTGATATTCAACTTAAGAATTATGAATTAGAATGAGCCATGGCCATATAACCGATTTTTTGAGGGGCTGACCACCAGATTTCAAAAGGTTACCAAATATTTCTAAAGATTTCAAAATATTTCAAAGATTTTTAAATATCTAAAAGGATTTTGAAAATTTCACCAAGATATCACGGATTTCGAAGATTTAAAAAAGGCGTGCACATCAGATTTCAAAGATTTCACAACAATTTCACAAAGATTTTAAAACATTCAAAAGATTTAAAGGATTTCAGAAATTTGAAAAAGGATACAGTACACCAGATTTCAAATGTTTCAAAACATTTGAAAAATTTGAAATGATTTCAAAGGGTTTCAAAACATGTCAAATATTTGAAATGATTTCAAAGGGTTTCAAAACATTTGAGAAGATTTAAAAAGATTTCAAATAATAATTCAATGATTTCAACGAATACAAAAGATTTCACAAACAAAGGTTTAAGAAAGATTTCACAAATATTTCAAAGGATTTCACAAAGATTTCAAGGATCTTAAAGATTTAGAAAAGGCGTGTACACTAGATTTAACAGATTTCACAAAAATTTCTCAAAGATTTCAAACATTTCATCAAGATTTCAAAGATTTGAAGCGATGTCAACATTTTTTAGAAGATTTCAAAAGATGTCACAAATATTTCAAATAATTTAATGATTTCAAATTAATACAAAAGATTTCAGAAAGATTTCACAAATATTTGAGAGATTTCTTAAAAGTTTCAAAAAGATTTCATAAGGATACAAGAATTTCAAAGATTTCAAAAAGGACACAGTACACCAGAGTTCAATTATTTGAAATTTCAAAAGATTTCACAAATATTTCAAAGAATTCATAAGGATTTCAAAAAATTTCAAGAATTTCAAAGATTTCAACACAATTCCTGTATACCAGATTTCAAAGATTTACAAACATTTCAAAATTTTTTAACGATTTCAAATTTGTTTAGAGGATTTCAAAAGATTCCACAACAAAGATTTTCAATATTCCAGTGATTTCCAATGAATAAAAAAGATTTCACAAATATTTCAAAGAATTCATGAGGATTTCAAAAGATTTCAAGAATTTCAAAGATTTCAAAAAGTGTACAGTACACCAGATTTCAAAGATTTTAAAACATTTTAAAGATTTTAAACAATTTCAATTTTTTTTTAAGATTTCAAATATTCCAAATATTCCACAAAGATTTCAAATATTCCAGTTTTTCTGGATTCTGCTTTATTTAGAAATACTTGGCCAATAAAAAATGAAATATCTCATTTTTTTACATGATGTATAACAAAAAGTTATTTCTTTATTTGATGTAAAAAAAGAGACTTGAGAAAAACTTGATTTCTTGACCTGGAAAACTTGGAAAAGACCTTGAATTTTGTTTGGAATGATTGCAAACGATTTTTAAAGATTTTAAGAGATTTGTAAACCTTTTAAAACATTTCTGATTTGGAAGAGGGAATTTTGGAAAAAAATTATAATTCTGAGTTGGCACATCAGATAATTTTTGGTTATAAAAATTACAATTCTGTGTTGGAACATCAGATAATTTTTGGTAATAAAAATTACAATTCTGATTTGGAACAGAGATTTTTGTAAACAAAAAATTATACTTCTGAATTTGAACAGGGATTTTTTTTTAAATTCCTTTCTTCCAAATTTGAATTAAAATTACATATTTTCCAAAATTTCCGTTCCATGTAAAACATTCTCTTTTCCAAGTCAAAAAATAATTATTTGCTGAAATTCCCTTTTCCGAGTCACAATTACATTTATTCCCAAAAATTCCCTGTTCCAACTCAAAATTATATTTATTTAAACATTTTCAAATATAATTCAGAAATATAGTAACTTCCTTTATTCCTAAAATTTAGAAGAGGAAAATTTCAAATGCTGGCAAATTTTTATTTACAAAAAAAAGGATTAGAATTGTTTTAAATATTCTGATTTGGAACAAGGAAGTTTCAAAATCGGACGAATACTGACTTGGGTCAGAGTTTGTTTTTGTAAGTTTCCTTTTTATAAATCAGAATTAAAATTATTTTTCAAAATTTCCCATTCCGTTTAAAAGATGATCTGATCTAAGACAAAATTATAATTATTTATGAAATTCCCTGTTCCAAAGACAAAATTATCATTCGTCACGAGATTTTTTTATATTTAATTTATTTATTCCCAGTTCAAGTTAAGAATTTAGAGAATTTTATTGAATTCTTTTAGAAATTCCCTATACCATGTCAGAATTGTATTTATTTACAAAATTTTGAAGAGAGAACCTTCAAATTGTGATGAATTCTGACTTGCAACAGGGATTTTTTAATTATTTACATCAGAAATAAAATTATTTTCTAAAATTCCTGTTCCGTGTTCGGAAGTAAAAAATATAATTCTTCATGAAATTTCCAGTTCTAAAGTGAACCTAAAATAAAAATTAGAATTCTTTTATAAAATGGCCTGTCGCAAAGTCAAAGTTATAATTACTTACGAAATTCCCTGTTCAAAATTCTAAATTTTAATTATTTACGGAAATCTGCTACAAATTGAAAATTATAATTTTTTACAGAAATTACCTGTTCCAACTCACAATTAAATCTATTCCCAAAAATGTCCTGTTCCAACTAACAAATTTATTTACAACATTTGCTATTATAATTCAGAAATATATTAACTCTCTTTTTAAAATTTGGAAGAAGGAAATGTCAAATTCTGGTCAATTTTCATTTGCAAAAAAAAGTTAAAAAAATGTTTAAACATCTGATTTGGAACAAGCAATTTTCAAAATTTAACGAATTCTGAGATAGAACAGGGATTTTTTTGTAACTTGCCTTTTCATAATTTAGAATTAAAACTATTTTCCAAAATTTCGCGTTCCATGTCAGAAATTACCTGGTCCAAGACAAAATTATAATTCTTTGCGAAATTGTCTGTTTTAAAGTAAAAATTATCATTCTTCAGGGGAATTTTTTTTTATTATATTCATTTGTTTATTCGCCGTCGAAAAATAAAATTCCCGACACTGTAAATTTCCCGAATAATAAAATTCTCGACAGTTTATAATATTATCGAATTTGAAAATTCCTGACAGAAAATTGCCGAATTGTAAAATATCCGAACTAAAAAAATCCTGAATTTAAAAAATTAACAAAATTTTTAAAAACATTATTCATTTATTAAAAATACAATAATCGAATATTTTTATCAAACAAATTATTTTCAATGTTTAAAATTTCTCAAATTATTGTTTGAATTTAAAATACCAATAATTGACAAATATATATTTCTTGATGAAAATTTTGTTCAATTATTGTTTAAATGACGAACAGGTTTTAGGGAAAATAGGGGAATTTTTCTTTGACAAAAGGGGATATTTTTAAAATCTTAAATGAAAGAATATGAAAAATTTCAATTAAAGAAAAATTAAGAAAAATTTTTAATACATAAAATCATAATCTTAAAATCATCGTTTTAAAAGGGTAAATTTTTTTCTCTTAAAAATACCAGCGTAATGAATACTAATTAACAAATGCAAAATTATTGTTTTAATTTAACATACCAATAATTGAGAAATATAAATTTCTGGATGAAATTTCTTTTCAATTATTGTTTTTTTAAATTCAAAGAATAATTTTAGAAACTTTAAACATTAAAAATAATTTTTTTTCGATAGACATATTTGTTTATTGTATATTTAATAAACAAATAATATTTCAAAAAAAATTTTAATTGTTTAAATTCGGTAATTTTCTAGTTCGGATATTTTATAATTCGGCAATATTTTGTCGGGAATTTTCCAATCCGGAAATTTTATTATTTGGAAATTGTATTGTTCGGAAATTTCATTATTCGGAAATTTTACAATGTCGGAAATTTTATTTCAGAATTTTAATTACTTTAGAAAATTTCTGATACTATGTCTCAATTAAATTAGTTTCGAAAATTCCCTGCTCCAAGTCAGAATTACATTTATTTACCCAATTTTCTATTATAGTTCAGAAATCCAGTAAATACCTATTTCCAAAATTTGTAAGAGGGAAGTTTCAAATTGTGACGAATTCTGACTTGAAACAGGAATTATTTTTAAATTTCCCTTCTCCTAAATCAGAATAAAAATTATTTTCCAAAATTTCCCGTTCCATGTGGAAAATTTCCCGTTTCAAGACAAAATTATAATTCCTTACGATATTTCCTGTTCCAAAGTCAAAATTATTATTATTATTTACTGCATTTTTTTTATATTCAATTTAATTATTTTCAGTTCCAACCCAGAATTATAATTCTTTTAGAATATTCACTGTTCCAACTCAAAATTTTAATTCTTTTGAAAAATTCCCTATTCCAAGTGAGAATTGTGATTGTTTTAAAAATTCATCATTTTTATGATTCTAAATTTTATAAAATAAGTGCATTTAAAGCTATAACTTTTAAATCTTTTCGGCAAATTTTCAAACTTATCATCGAAATTTCCAATTTTTCAGCTTTATACATATTTTAAATTTAAACCTTCAGATGCATAAGTTGTCATGGTCCAAATTAAATTATTTTTTTACATAAACATAAATAAAAAAATATATAATAAGATATTATGTTTAATACATTTTTTTAGAATAACTAAATTATTTTTCAAATAAATTTTTGTCAACCAAATAAATTATTTTTTTAAATAAAGCTTAGTATTGTTAAATTTGTGGCGTTTTAAACATCTCGTATTCTTTTCTTTAAAATGAATTGAATTATTAATATTGCAATCTACTTCATTCTGAATAGTTGAAATTGCAGATTGCAGAATTTTAAATACTATAATTTATTGTATTTTTTTTGCATAATTTATACATTTCACAATTAAATTTGAAATTGGAAAATTCTAAGCATTTTCATTTCAAGTCGTATAATTCTTAAGTTGAACTTGGAAATTTATAATCAATGCAAAAGTATTTAAAGGTCCCAGCTATAAATTAATTATTATAAAATATACAGGGTGTCTACTATCCGGGAAAACCATGAAGTATCCGGGAAATAAAATAAAATCGGGAATTATCCGGGTATACAAATTAAAACCGGGAATTACATTTAAAGTTTTTGAAAATGTGATATTTTCTATTAATCGTAATATCAAGACAAATAAATTTGATTCTTCACTGTTTAAAATTGTACTAAATATTATTGTAAAAAATTATTCAGAAACTATATCATTCCCAAATTGTATAACAATTCAGAACAATATTTAAGCTCTGAACAAATAGTATTCTCTAAGCGATATAAGAAAAAATAATTATGAAGTTCTACTTTGTTTCGCAAGACCTTTTTAATTTGAAACCTTTAATAGTTTTTTGAATGTTTTCAAAAATAATGATTTTTCAAAGTAAACATTATGTTGTGTTTTTCAAATCATGACATATATTAGTGATATTTGTTTAATAACCTTGTAGGTTCTTTCCGAATATGAAGTCAAGATTGGTTGAAAATTCTTTTTTGAATTAAAAAAATATATAAACTAGAAATGTAAATATTTCTAAGTTAGGCTCTTCAGTTATTTATTCTAACATTTGATTAGACATATGGGAAATGTAATATAATTTCTACGTCTTAATTATCTGCATATTTGATATCCTAATTGGTAAATAATTCTTAGATATAATTTTTAATTTTTTAAACAGTTTATTGTAGTCACTTTTCAATAACTAATCAATATCTAATCGTTAATACCAAAGAAATTAAAAATTATATCGAAGAATTTTTACCAATTAGAATATAAAAAATAATTAACCAAAGATATGTTAAAAAAAACAACTGTCATAATTTGATATTTACAACCCGGGGAAAAATCGGGAATTTTGTGGGCGAAAATTAGTAGATACCACGACTATAAATATTTAAGTAGTATCTGTTCATGATTTGAAATTGTGTAAAATAATATCGATTAAAACAATAACTTTTAAAGCTTCTTGCCAAATTTCCAAATTTATCATCGAGATTTCCAAATTTAACATTGAAATTTCGAAATTTATTATCGTAATTTCCAAAATTATCATCGAGATTTCCAATATTGTTCACCCAAATTTTCACCTTGATAATATTTAAGTGGTTTTTACCCACAATATTCTTTTTTTCTTTTTAAGTCCCTGGGGGTTTCCATTCTAACTTTTAGCATTGAGCGAGGCCTTGACTTAAACTAGATGCTAGACACTAACTTATACCTTGTTATATTTTTTAACTTAATCTTTATTTTTACAGGATCATGTGTTCCGTGGTGTTCTGAATGAAATCCACACTCTTTATCAAGCAAATTTAGCTGATGCGTTAGTATTATTTTTTATTCGAAATATAATGACTTTGTAACATCCACGTTGCTTCTTAGAATTCTTTCGAGTTCGAATTTTTATTTTACTTCATTTTAGGGCTCGTACTCACTTCAGAGATAAAAAGTTGTGTCAATAGTAGCATAAATTTTGGAAAATCGTAGCAAAATAGTCTCATGAATTTTCTTTTAATATTTATAATTTTGCATTCTATGGAGATATTTTAAATTTCTAAAATATTTAATTGCTTGAACTGTAAATTCTAAACTTTATTTACAGAAGAATTTTGATTACCAAATTTCACGTGTTTTCCAGGTTTTTTGAAAACTAATTTTTAAACTTTTGAACTTTGATAACTTTAAAATTGAACAATTTTTATTTCAAGGACTTCAAACAGAAAAATAATTCAAATTGAATATTTTAAAAAAGCCCTCATTCAAAAATTGAACAATTTTACATTTGGGACAATCAAAATTCAACAAACTGAAAAAAAGCACTGAACATTGTTAAACTATTAAGACTTTCAATTTGAAATGGTACTGGATTAAACAATATAAATTATCTCATTCATAAATTTTCAATCTAAACTTATTCAATTTTTTACGATTCCAATTATGTTATTTTTAATATTAAGCCTTTCAATTGGAACTTCTATAATTTTAAACAATTTTAACTTTAAACCAGATAGTAGTTTAGCGCTTCAGACAATGCTTCAATTTAAAATTGTAAAACAATGTTAAATTTTTAAATGTAAAAATTGCTCTAATTTGATTGCTTTCAATTAAAATTTTATTAAAATGAATATATTAATTAATCAATAAAAAAATATTTAAAATAAAATTCTACAATTTTGAAAATTCAGTTTTTCAATATTGAAGGCTTCAGACTTTAAATTACTCAGCTACTAAGTTTTTCAATTTGTAACTCTCCAATTCTTAATATTTATATTTGAAATTGTTAAATTTCAAATAAATTTTTTTAATCTAGAAGGGTCCAAATAATTGTGTAGTATTTTCAAATCCCAGCAATTTTTAAAGACTTTAAATTATTTAAAAATAAATTAACTTACAATTTTATGGATGCCTATATCATAATTATTCTTCAATGAAATAGTTTACATAAATTTTGAACTTGAGTTGCCTGAATTACAAATTTTGCTAATTTAAAGGTTTTTCAATTTGAAATCATTTCTAGGTTTTGGTTTTTTTCTGTAAATTTATCTTGTTGCAAGTTTGAAAATTTTCAATTTTCTGATCCGTTTAATTTTAGTTTCATTCTTTTCCAAAACCGAAGACTTTGAAATTTTCAATATTAATAAAAGGTTAATGCTTTTATTTGGCTTTGTTTAGTCTTGAAGTCATTTACAATCAAGAATTGTTAAATTTGGAACTCATTTATTTTATCATTGTTCATTTCCAAGATTTTATAATTTTAAAAGGTTCAAATTTGATGTTCTATTCTTTCGAATGTGATTAAATCAAATTACTGATTTTAAAACTCTTTCAATTTATTCGGGATTGGCTTGCCAATGAAATATGTTGTTTTTTTACGTGGAAAATAAGGAGACGCGTATTTTTTTAAATAAATATAACGACATTTTTTACGAATTTGTAACGAATATATTTAAAAAAAATTAAAGTTAAATGAGTTTTCTGCCAATTAAAATTTTTTAGGAATATTAGATACTAATATAGTTTACTTATACCATAAATTTTCCCAATGGTATTTTTATGGGTTTCCAAAGAAAAACATTATATTTGATTTTTTTCAAAACCTTGCCCTTTTTTGAATTTATGGGATTTTAATGTTTTTCGTGTTCCAGTTTGTCAAGTTTTGTTCATTCTGTCGAAAACGATGAAAAAAATAAAGAAATGGTAAAAAATGGTAAAGTTATTTTAATTTTTTGAAGAAACGAAAAAAAAATGTTCTCAGAAACCCCACCTTTTTTCTGAAATTTTTAGGAATAATTGGTTCTAATGCCAGTTTTTGAGAAAAAAATCAAAAATTATTATTTTCTCCCTAAAAACAAAAGAATACCAAATAGAAAATTGTTATTAAGTAGACTATATTAGTACCTATTATTCGTAAAAATTTCAGAAAAAAATGGCACGGTTTTCAAAGCAAAATTGGCGAAAAACTAATTTTATCCTTAATATTACAAATTTGTTAAATAGAACAATTCAAATTGTAACGTTCAAAGTTTAACACTCTGAAATATTAACGATTTAAGGCTTTCTATTTCAAATAATTCAGTTTAAAATTGTTAAGTTTTTAAAATTTGATTTATAATTGCCCATTTTAAATGAAAAGTAAAATATTGCTTAATTTTCAAAAAAATATCTTAATTAATTAAAAAATTTCAAATTAAATGGGTTGAAAATGGGATATTTTAAATCAAAACAATATTTGAATAGGATTTAGAATTTAATAAGAGCTTTTAGTTATGTATCTATTCACTTTAAGTCATTTTAAGAATAGTTTATAGAGTTTTAATTGAACGTTTACATTTGTTTAACTACTGAGGTTTTCAAACTGAAAAATTTCTATTTTTAACGTTAAAATCTGTACTTGTTTATTTTTGAACAGATTTAGAATCGTCCTGTAAAATCAATTATTTTTCATATTTCAATAATCGAACTATATTTGAATGTGATTTATTATAATAGCAAAAGTGAACATTTCTATTTTTTGTTTAAATTTGTACATTTCTACAATAAAATACCAGTATTTACAACATAATTTTAATTACAGTTTCCCAATATTTCAACTTTAATAAAATCTTGTTTTTTTTTTGTAAAAATTTGTAATTTTCTACAATATTTTACGTAAAATTAAAAGTGTTTTTATGACGTCAATCACCCAAATTAAAAAATTTTAATCCTGTAATTTCCTCTAATACCTTGTAGATTTTCACAACAAAGTAAAAAAAAATATTAATAAAACGTTATACAAATTTTTGAATTGTAGAAATTTATACTTTATTGTTAATTGTTTTACTTTCCTATAAGAAAATACAAGAAAAAATTAGCTATTTGTATTTAACTGTATGTTTTTGTGAAATGTTGTACATTTTTTACAATGAAATACATGTTTTAACAAAAAATTACAGTTGTAGAAATATTGTACTTTCTTGTAACAATTTTTTGCACCAGGGAAGATTCAAAGTTACTACAAAAATCGTAACTAAGTTAAGTTGAAAGTCACTTTTTAAAAAATAACGAAGTTACCCTAAAAGTTACAAATAACGTAACTTTTCAGTAACTTAGTTGTAACAAGTTACTACCCAACTCTGGTCCATGCTTAAAGGTTGAAGGGAAAGTAAAGAAATAGTGGCATCGCTAAAAAAAAGTTACCAATAGTGTCAATAGTGACGTGAGTCCGAGCGCTGTCCTTTATATATCTAAATTTAATAATTTATTCATATTTTAGCGTACATGCGAGTGCAGGTGCAAACAACACGCACTACAGATCCCTTCAATTTCGGCATGCGGTTTTGAACAGAAACAAGCGACTTCTTTTGACTTATGTATATCACAGAATGAAGAGGATGAGGAAACTGCGATGGGAATTAGGAAGCATTCTTCCGGCAGAAATTAAAGCTAATTTAACGAATCCTGAAGAACGGTGGTTCAATTCGTATAATAGATCACTAGCAACTTATATGAGATCAATTGGAGAAGAAGGAGGACTGAATATCATGAAAGATATGGTTCCACCAAAGTCTCTTTATATAGAGGTAAATATTCAATCTTTAAAAAAAGCAGACTTTTCTTTAACAGGGTGTCTAGTTAAGGGTGGATCCAGAGAGGGGCGATTGACCCCCCCCCCCCCCTGAGATTTGAGGAACCAAATTCAAAATTTGAAATTAACTATCCGACCTTATTATTTTTTTAAGTTTAAACCGCGTAAACCCTTTTATTAAGGTCCGTAAGTTTTGACTCCCCTCCAACTCCCTATCTAATTTAATTTTTGCCGACTACATTTTTGGTTTGTGTTTGTTTAAGTGGTTTGGCCAAATATTACTGTTTCTTATGAATTAACAAAGTAGTTCAACTTTCAAACAAATAGTTGCAAATGTTCAATCAAAAAAGATGACTTAACAAAAAATGTAATAGTTGATATTTTAACCAAGGAAATATTTTCAATTCAAAAACGGTTGAATTGAACCAAAAAAGACGAATTTTCAACAAAATACTTTAATCCTCAACAAAAAAAGATTTTTCAGTCAATAAAAAAAAATGTCATCCAAAAAGTAGAATTTTCAAGTTAAAAAAGATGAATTTCCGACCAAGAAGATTAATTTTCTACTATAAAAAACGAATTCTCAATAAAATACAACAATTTTGAACCTAATAGTGGAAATTTCAAGCTAAAATGACGAGATTAATTTTCTACTAAAAAAGACGAATTCTCAAGAAAATACATAATTTTGTAACTTTATGATTGCATTTTTAACCAAGTAGATTATTTGTATCAACAAAGACAATTTTTGAACAAAATACACATAGCTATAACCAAATAGTTGAATTTTCAACCAAGAAGATTAATTTTCGAACAAAAAAGACAAATTTTCAATAAATGATGAATTTTTAATAAAAAAATATAATAGTTGATATTTCAACAAAAACAGATTTTAATTTTAAATAAGAAACAATTTAATTTAACAAAAAAAAATACGAATTATCCAAAAAATATTTGAATCCTAAGGAAAAATAGATAATTTTCAACCAAAGCAGTAAAATTTTAACCAAAAAAATTTATTTTCTACCAAAACATACTAATTGAAAACAAAATGCATAAAGTTTAAACCAAATAGTCGAATTTTCAACCAAAAAGATAAATTTTTTACCAAAAAAGGCGAATTTTCAACCAAATGGTTGAATTTAGAGTCTAAAAAAGATCACATTTTAACCAAAAATGTAATAGTTAAATTTGTATTGAAGTGAATTTTTTACAAAACAGCCGAAGTTTCCACAAGAAAATATGAATTTTCAAGAAAGTAAATTGAATTTTCAAGCAAATAGTTGAATTTTCTACCAAATTGTTGAATTTTCAAGCCAAAAATAAGGATTTTCTACAAAACAGTTGAATTTTTAATCCAAAAATATGAATTTTCAACAAAAAAGTTATTTTCAATTCAAAAGTTAAATTTTAAGTTTCAAAAATTAGTTTTTTAACCTAAAAAAGGAATTTTCAACAAAATACTTACTTTTTTGATCACATAATGCAATTTTCCACCACGAAGATTAATTTTCTACAAAAAAAGACATTTTCAACCAATTACATATATTTTCAACCAAATAGTTGAATTTCTAAACTAAAAAGAAATCAATTTTTAATAAAAAATGGTATATATTTCAATTTTCAGTTTAAACAATTAATTTAAATTTAAAAAAAAAACAATTTTCTACAAAACAGTTGAATTTTCTACCAAATCGTTAAATTTCCATGACAAAAAGAAGAATTTTCCATAGAAAACAATTGAATTTTTAACCAAAAAAAGTTCAGTTTTAACCAAACAGTTGAATTTTCAACTAAAATTGTGAATCTTCAACCAAAAAAAAAAATTAATTTTTAATAAAGTAGTTCAACTTTTAACCAAGGAGTAAAATTTTCAACCTAAAAAGTAATTTTTTAACAAAAATTGTAAAAATTTCAAAATTAGGAATATGGTATTCAATAGAATTTTTTCTAGTGTATTTCTATGTTAAAAAACCCCACGCATGCTCAGAAAATTTTTTAAGCCACGAGTCTTAAGATAATTTCAATTACTACCAAAATCAGGAATTAAAAAATTCGTTGTATATTTCCAATTTCGATTCCTGATTCTTGTCGATTTTTTTATAATGTATTTATATGCTAAAAAACAATCTAATTAAATACCAAAATCGAAAATTTAAAAATTCGCTGTATTTGAAGCGGGGAAAGATAAATGTCCAATCAGCCTAATTTTAACTTGAGCATATTTTTTTGTAGGTGGGTGGATCAGTTTAATAACCTTTGTGTGAAAAAATAGATAGCGCTACATGTGCTTGTAATAATCTAATGGAAATTCCGTTTAGCGTTCACTGGTATTATAAATAAAAATAGTGCATAAATCATTTTAAAAAATCATCTGAAATAGATATTTTTATTTATTATAAACAAATAACACTATTTAATAGGAAAAGGAACATTTGTAGTATTATTACAACATTTTTTAATTTTTATAATAATACCTTGAATTGTTGAATGCTTGTGAAAATCATATAATGACCGTCAGATTGTTAAAGAGGTTGAATATTTTAGTATAACTTATTCAGGTAGTTTGAATTATTTGAAATTTTTTAATATTTTAACACATTTAAATACCTTCATTTTTTCACTGAAATAGGTGTAAAAAAGCGAAAAATTATGACTTTGACAGAAAACTCAATTTCGTGAGAAAATTGGACTTATCGCCGTCTTTTGCTGCTTTATTTCCAATTTCGATTCCTGGGTCTTAGCGATTTTTTCCCAGTGCATTTTTTCACTGGAAAATTTTTAAGTATCCAAAAAATTCTTCTCTTATTTACACAGGTGATAAAAATATTTTTCGAAACCAGGGGTGAATTAAATAAGAATTATCTCTTGCAAAATGATTGATAAAAATCCGAAAAATATTGGAAAGACTTTTTTGTCCTCCAGGAATTAAAAAAAAAAATTAAACTCAAAAACATTTAAAAACTATGCAAGCAAGAAATTTTTTAAACATTTTTTTCGAGTGTGGCATCTAATAATCTAAATAATAAATATTTCTCAATAAGCCTGTGATCATTTGAAATGTAAATTTCTATTAAATCGCAAAAACTTATCACTATTATTGTCAAAGTTTTCGTTTGCATGATGGAACACTAACATGTTTCAAGTAGAAACAAAAATGTTGGAAAAATTAAAATATTTTTTTCTGCTGAAAGAAATATTTTTGTAAAATATACGAAATAAGTAATAATGAGGTTTCTATCAAATTTATTCAAAATATATATTGATATGATTTTTATTCCTATTTTTCTAAGATGTGATGTCATCAAACGTTTCCATCTTTTATGTATCAAATTTGTAAAATGTTTGTTATATTATATTTTATTTTAATTTAAAGAAAACATTGAAATTTGCACTATTTTTGCCATATCTTCTTATATAATTGACTAAATGCCTACATCCTGGCTTCTTTTATAGAGAATTCTGATAGCTGTCAACCTATTTAGAGAAAAAAAATTAACTCTCATATAATTAACATTAAAAGAACTTAAGCAATCATCGAAAAATTTTGATTACTAAAAGAAAGTAAAGTAAAAATAAAAGTAGATTTTACAATAGAGAAAAAAATTCCCGATCCTAAATAAAATTCCCGGGGTTTTTCCGGTTTTTCACGATTTTCCGGTCCGCTAGACACCCTTTTCTATTCAAGAATAAAGAAACTAGGGACTCCCCTTTGGACTCCCCCCCCCCTCCCGCCTATGTTATGCGTAATTTTTCCAAATATTTTCAGTCGTGTCTTATTAAAAACAATTTAGTTACTTACTACCACCCGAAAATCTTTTAAATTCCTTCAAATCTTTGGAAATTCCTTGAAATGTTTGAAAATCTCTTCAAATTTTTGAAATCTTTTGAAATCCCTCAATTCTTGTGAATAAATTCATTGAAATTGCATTAAAGTATTAAAAAATCCCGTGAAGTTAGATGAAATCTGATTATATTCCTTGAAATTCGTTGTAATTTTTTTTAATCTATTGAAAATTTCTTGGAATCCTTTAAAATACCCTAAAATATTTCCAATCCTTTGAAATCTTTTTAAATCCCTTGAAATGTTTTGAAGCTCTTGAAAATTCCTTGGATTTTTTTTAAATAGCCTAAAATCTTTAAAATCCTTTGAAATTTATTGAAATTCCTTGAAATCTTTTAAAATATCCTATAATTTTTTTAATTCTTCAAAATATTTGATAATACCTTTAAAACAATTTTCAACTCTTTAAATCTTCGAAATCCTTTGAAATTTCTCAATTCTTGTGAATAAATTCTCAGAAATTTCATTAAAATATTATAAAATCCCGCGAAATTACATCAAATCTGACGATATTCCGTGAAATTTTTTTAATCCATTGAAAATTCCTTGGCATCCTTTAAAATACCCTAAAATATTTCCAATCCTTTGAAATATTTTGAAATCCCTTGAAATGTTTTGAAGCGCTTGAAAAACCCTCAATTGTTTAAAATCTTTTGAAATTTCTTTAATTAAAAATTTTTTTAATTCTTTAAAGTGTTTGGAAATACCTTGAAATATTGAAAATCTCTCAAAATCCTTGCAATGCTTTGAAACCCCTTGAACATTTTTAAAGCTTTTGAAAATTTGTTTGATTCTTTTAAAATACCCTCAAATCTTTAAAATCTTTTGAAATCTCTTCAAATTCTTGAAATCTATTGAAATTCCTTTAAATATTTTTAAATATCCTACAATTTTAAAAAATTTTTGGAAATATCTTGAAGTATTGAAAATCTCTCCAAATTCTTGCAATTCGTTGAAATCTCTCAATTTTTATGAATAAATTCTTTGAAATTTCATTAAAATATTATAAAATTCCTTGAAATCCTGTGACTTTGAACGAAATCTGAGGATATTCCTTAAACTTTCTTGAAATATTTGAAGTCCTTGAAAATTCCTTGCAATTTTTCAAATCTCTGGAATTATTCTTGGAATTCTTTAAAAGACCCTAATTTCAAATCTTTTGAAAATTCCTTGAAATCTTTTAAAATATACTAAAATTTTTGAAATTCTTTAAAGTGTTTGGTAATGCCTTGAAATATTGAAAATCTCTCAAAGTCCTTGCAATGCTTTGAAACCCCTTGAAAATTTTCAAAGCTTTTGAAAATTTCTGGGATTCTTTTAAAATTCCCTAAAATACCCTAAAATCTTGAAAATCCTTTGAAATCTATTGAAATTCCTGGGAATCTTTTTTAATATCCTACAATTTTTTTAATTCTTCAAAATCTTTGGAAATATTTAGAAATATTTAAAATCTCTCAAAATCCTTGCAGTGGTTTGAAACCCCTTGAAATTTTTTAAAGCTTTTGAAAATACCTTGCAATCTTTTAAAATATCCTAAAACCTTTTAAGTGCTATGAAATATCTTGAAATCTCTTCAAATTATTGAAGTTCCTACGAATCTTTTATCAAATATTCTTCAATTAAAAAAAAAATAAATAAAAATATTTGGAAATACTTTGAAATATTTAAAATCCTTGCAATGGTTTGAAATCGCTTGTCATTTTTAAAAGCCTTTGAAAATTCCTTAGAATCTTAAGATGCCCTAAAATCTTGAAAATCCTTTGAAATCTCTATAAATCTCTTCAAATTCTTGAAATCTATTAAAATTCCTGGGAATCTTTTAAAATATCCTACAATTTTTTAAATTCTTCAAAATCTTTGGAAATATCTTGAAATATTTAAAATCTCTCCAAATCCTTGCAATGCTTTGAAATCCCTTAAAATTCTTTAAAGCTTTTGAAAATACCTTGGGATCTTTTAAAATACCTTAATATGGCCTAAAATCTTTTAAGTGCTTTGACATCTCTTGAAAACTCTTCAAATTCTTGAAATCTATTGAAATTCCTACGAATCTTGTATAAAGTATTCTTCAATTTTTTTTAAATTCCTAAAAACCTTTGGAAATATTTTTGAAATATTGAAAATCTCTCAAAATCCTTGCAATGATTTGAAATCGCTTGACATTTTTTCAAGCGTTTGCAAATTCCTTGGAATCTTAAAATGCCCTAAAATCTTTAAAATCCTTTGAAATTCCTTGAAACCTCTTCAAATTTTTTAAATCTATTGAAATTCGTTAGAGTCTTTTAAAATGTATGCAATTTTTTTAATTCTTTATAAACTTTGAAAATACCCTAAAATCTTTCAAATCCTTTGAAATTCCTCAATTCTTGTGAATAAATTCTCTGAATTTTCATTAAAATATTATAAAATCCCTTGAAATTCCTCGAAATTACATGAAATCTGGTGATATTCCTTGAAATATCTTGAAATATTTGAAGTTTAATGAAATCCTCTGAGATTCTGAAAAATTAATAAAAATACCTTATTAAAAGTCTTTAAAATCCTTCAAAATTACTGAGATTCCTCGGAAATCCTTATAAATTCCGTGGGCTTCCTATAAGGTTGATTTGTTAAAAATATTACGTAGCATTGCCAATTTATCCCCTCCCCATATATTTATCCCTTCCCGACAAAAAAAGCTGTTACGTAATTTATGGATTTTTTAAATTTTTAATGAATTCTTTTAATTTAATGAATTTTTTATTTTAATTCCAAGAAAAGAATAATGATTGAAATATAATTTCAACTTTAATTTATATTCAACTTTTTTTTAGGTTCGCTGTCTGGTCGATTATGGAAGATTCGAGTTCGATGGTGAAATAGTGAATTTGAAAAAAAATACCCATCATTTGCTGCCGAGAGCAGAATGCGAAACGCTTATCAGACAAGGAATTCTCGAACATGTTAATATATAAATTTAACCGAACTTGTGATATTTATTGATATTGCATTGATATCGATCAATTTGGATATATAATAATAGTGCAAAGAAAAAGCTACGTAGAAAAAAATGTTATACTTTGATGCATTTGTGTCAGTAGGAAAATGAATTATTCTAAAGAAATTTATTAGGAAAAAAACGATTTATTCATGAAAGTTTCGTGAAATGGGATTTTTTCATGACGTGACTTTTAATATTTTGTATCTGATGTCATTGACGATAAGTGGATTTTACTGTGATTCAAGTGAGCCAGTCGGTTTTTATACTCTGCTCATATTTCGTCATATCCTGTTCAATGAATCATTAATTAATAAATACATTTGTACATTTTTTTATAGGAAAAAATTCTTTTGTGAACTTTCATTCATTTCTTAATATTTTTGTTCATTATTTCAGGCAAAATAATTTATCAAATTACTACTTTCAAGCCTTTCAAGGGTCAGGGAATTTTTATATATGTACCTGGAAAAACCTGGAAATGTCAGGGAATTTTTTCTTTTAAGTCAGGTAATTTTTTTTAGAGCTTGCTTAATTTATTTTTAAACTGCAATATAAAACTGAATAGCAATGATTCTTCATTTGTAGAAGTAGCTTTATAGTACTGTATGTAATTATTTTGTTGAAAATGCGTTCTTTTTGGTAGAAAATTAATCTTCTTGGTTGAAAATTCATCTTTTTGCTTGAAAATGCAACAGTTTGTTTACAATTTCTTTGCTCTCGACTGAAATATCTTCCTCAGCCGAAAGTTCAACTCATGTTGAAAAGTCGCCTTTTTATATTGGATTCAACTGTTTTTGATTAAAAATTTAAACCTTTTTTGGTTGAAATATCAATTACTACATTTTTCGTTCAGAATTCATCTTTTTGAAATGAAAATTTAATTACTTGGCTAAAAGTTAAACTCTTTTGTTAAAAATTAATTTGTTTTGTTGAACATTCATAATTTTAAATGAAAATTCATCCCTTTGGTTAAAAAATGAGCTATTTTGTTGAAAATTCGTTTTTTCTTTAGCTAAAAATTAATGTTTTTAACGAAAAATTTAACTAATCATCTTTTGGTTTAAAATTCAGTTATTCCAGTTGAAGATTCCTCATTTTAGTTAAAAATTCACCAGTTTGGTTGAAAATTAATTTTTTTTAACTGAAAATTTAATTATTCCTTTTTTGTTTGAAAATTAATCTTTTTTAGTTCAAAAGATTAAATTATTTGGTTAAAAATGGTCTTTTTTAGTTGAAAATTCAACTATTTATTTGAAAATTCATGTATTTTGTTGAAAAATTGCCTTTTTTGGTAGAAATTAATATTCTTGTTTGAAAATCCAGCTTTTGTTCGAAAATTCAATTATTCATCATTTTGTTTGAAAATGTAACTATTTTTTTTTTAATTATTTTTTTTGTTTTGAGTTTTTTATTTCGAACTGAAAATGTAACTATTCTAATCAAAGATTCCATCATTTTAGTTGATAATTCATCTCTTTGGTTGAAAATTAATTTTTTAACTGAAAATTTAACTATTCATTTTTTGGTTGACAATTTATCTTTTTAGTTGAAAATTCGTGTATTTTTTGAAAGTTTCCTATTTTGTCGTTAAAAATTATTATTTTTTAAATTGAAAATGTAACTATTCCAGTTGAAAATTCCATCAGTTTGGTTAAAAATTAGTTTTTTTTAGTGAAAATTTAAGTATACGATTTTTGCCGATAAATGATCTTTTTTAGTTCAAAATTCAACTATTTGGTTGAAAGTTTGTCTTTTTCAGTTGAAGATTCAACTATTTCTTTGAAAATTCATGGATTTTGTTGAAAAATTATATTTTTTGGAAGAAAATTAATCTTCTTGGTTGAAAAATCATCTTTTTGTTTGAAAATGCATTTATTCTAGTTAAAGATTTATCATTTTAGTTTCAAAATCATCTTTTAGTTTAAAATTCAGCTATTCCAGTTGAAGATTCATCATTTTAGTTAAAAATTCACCAGTTTGGTTGAAAATTAATTTTTTTTAAACTGGAAATTTAACTATTCCTTTTTTGTTTGAAAATTAGTCTTTTTTAGTTCAAAAGATTAAACTATTTGGTTGAAAAATTGTCTTTTTTAGTTGAAAATTCAACTATTTATTTGAAAATTCATGTATTTTGTTGAAAAATTGCCTTTTTTGGTAGAAATTAATCTTCTTGTTTGAAAATCCAGCTTTTTTCGAAAATTCAATTATTCATCATTTTGTTTGAAAATGTAACTATTTTTTTGAAAATTATTATTTTTTTGTTGTTTAATACTTTTTTTTCGAACTGAAAATGTAACTATTCTAGAGAAAGATTCCATCATTTTAGTTGATAATTCATCTCTTTGGTTGAAAATCAATTTTGTTAAAAATTTAACTATTCATTTTTTGGTTGACAATTGATCTTTTTTAGTTCAAAATTCATGTATTTTTTTGAATTTTTTTTTTTAAATTATTGTTTTTTAATTGAAAATGTAAATATTCTAGTTGAAAATTCCATCAGTTTGGTTGAAAATTAATTTTTTTTAACTAAAAATTTAAGTATTCCATGTTTGGTGATAATTGATCTTTTTTAGTTCAAAATTCAACTATTTGGTTGAAGGTTTGTCTTTTTCAGTTGAAGATTCAATTATTTCTTTGAAAAATCATCTTTTTTGGTAGAAAATTAATCTTCTTGTTTTAAAATTAATCTTCTTGTTTGAAAATTCAAGTATTCCAGTTAAAATTAAATTAAAGTTAGAATTTGTTTTATCATGAAGTGATGATTAATTATTTTTTTTCTAATTAGGATTAAGACACCTTTCGTTATCACGTTATGGGAGCTAACCCCCACTCAAGATTGATAATAATTTGATAAATATTTGCTCTTATCATGAAATGATGATTAATATTTTTTTTCTAATTAGGATAAAGACACCTTTCGTTTTCACAATATAGGAGAAAAACCCCACTGAAGATTGATAATAATTCGATAAATATTCGATAATAATTTTGGAAATTTTTGTGATACATAAAACACAATTCTTCTGGGAATCTGCGGGAAACGGAAACGTTTAAGATTTAAAAATTCAATAGAACGGATATGTTGGAATGATTCATAGTAATTTGTCTCCACTTTCTAAATGCGGTCAAGTTTAGAAAAATTATGAATCAAATATTAAGTTCGAATCCTAACCACATACATTTTTTCTTCGAATTATAATAATTAAATTTTAGAAGAGTTATAAGAATAAAAATATTGATGGGCAAACTCCACTTATTTCATGAAGTACACGCTTTTGAACAAAAATCGGAAATTTCGTCGAGGAATTGGGAAATTTGGTGGGTTATTACAAAAACTGATTTTTTTGGGTTAAATTCCAGATTAAATGTTAATAATAATTTAGAAAATCCAATTGTTAAAAATTTTCATTATGTTTAGGTATTCACAAATTTTCAAATTTTGCCAAAAAATGAAATTTGACAGGAGAAGGAAAAAACATTTGCTCTGATAGGATTCAAAGTAGAAAATTCGGAGAAAAATATAGAAGCAACTGACCCTTGCGAGGTTGCGAGCCACATTTTAACAATTTGCAAACATTAAAAATAAATTTTTTTCTGATTCGAGGGAATGAAAAGTAAAATAAATAATATTAAAATATTGAGAGAATTATTCTAAAAAATAGAAAAAGTACAAAGGAATGATTTTCTTTGGACCACTGATATAAAAGTATATAAAAATTGATTTATTTATGAAAATTATCCACATTATAAAGCACTCTGTTTAAAAATGTTTAGTCAAAAATTAAATGTATATGGTGTCACATAGATTCTGGAATACTGGATTTATTATAAAAAAATATTGATATCATTTTAGTTTCATTATAAATTTTTAAACAGTGCTCGCTAAAATGTGATTAATTATCATAAATATCACAATTTTTGTATATTTGGATTTGATTGGTCCAAAATAAATAACTTCTTTGTAGTTTATATAATATTTTTGATTCACCTTTAACAACCACTTTCAATTATAAAACGTTAAATTAGCCGCTGTTGTGTAATCTGTTCTGGGCATTACCCAGATGTCATACTCATTTGTCAAAAATTAACATTTCAGTCACGTTTTTTGGCAAAATGCAAATTATTTTTTATATTATATTTTAATATTATTTATTCCTATACTGATTTTCCTATAATTTTTTTATTCTCCTCTATCACCTTTAACACACTTTCGATAATTTTTCACGGAAATCCCTTATTTCAAAGAAAAATAACCATTCTAAAATTTCGTAGAAGGAAGTTTCAAATTTTGACAATTCTTTTTCTGGAACAAGAAATTTTTAAAATTTGACGAATTTTGACATGGATCAGGGATTGTTTTTGTAAATTCCATTTTTATAAGTCAAAATTAATATATTTTTTTTAATTTCCCGTTCCATGTTAAAAATTAGCTGTTCCAAGACAAAATTGTAATTAATTTCCAAAATTCCCTGTCCTGAGTCAGAATTATATTATCTATTTACAACATTTTCTATTATAATTGAGAAATATTACTTTCTTTCCCAAAATTTGGAAGAGAGAGGTTGCAAATTGTGACGAATTCTGACTTCTAACAGGTTTTTTTTTTTAAATTCCCTTCTTCTAAATCACAATTATTAAATTTATTTAAAAATTCCCTGTTCCAAGTAAGAATAATAGATGTTTACAAAATTTTCTATTCTAATTCAGAAATATAGTAATTCTCTTTTTCTAAAATTTCGGACAAGGAAGTTTCAGATTCTGACAAATCTGTACTGGCAAAAAAAAAGAAATTTTAAATTTAAAAAAAAAATCTGATTTGGCTTAAGGAATTTTTAAAATCAGACCAATTATGACCTGGATCTGGGATTATTTTTGTAAATTCCTTTTTTTAGAAATCAGAATTAAAATTATTTTTCAAAATTCCCCGTAATATATCAAAAATTAACTATTCCAAGATAACATCATAGATCATTTCCAAAATAATTCCCTGTTCAAAGTCAGATTTATATTTATTTTAAAAATTTTCTATCATAATTCAGAAAAATATAACTCTCTTTTTCTCAAATTTGGAAGAGGGAACTTTAAAAT
>CAKNYM010018492.1:2136-19648 GCA_932195095.1 Andricus curvator
GGTTCAATGTTAAAATACGGCTTCTTGTTAAAAACTTTTTAAGTCTAAAAAAATCGGAACTTATATTCAAAACGCGCTTTTTTTTTCCCCCCCCCCCCCCTAGCCCCCTACTACCATCGTTTTATCCCATTCCAAACCCGATGATGCGAGCACTTTACGTTGTCATGTCAGCACATAAAATCTGGTCGCCTGACTACAGTAGGTTAGTTCTACTTTTTCACGGCATTTATCCCCCTTTGTTCCACTCGCTCCGATTTCCATGCGATTGTTCCTTAGGCCATCAAATTCTTTTGTGCTCGAAATATAAACGGAAAATTCAAGAACAATAACATTTTCTTAAAAAATATATCATTGCTGTAGACAAAGATTATAACCGGGTAAGATATTGTAAACAAAAGTATTGTACATTCTCACTGCGCACTCGGCACGTGGCTTGCTTTGCTCGCAAGTTTGAGCGCGCCTATAGGCCCCGCGTACCTTTCAAAATTAAAGGTCAAACCATAATTGACATCTGTTACTTGGTGATTGTGAATTTTCTTTTGTTAAAGCTCTTTCGGCTTTAACGAATACATTCTCATCACGTGTCTCGCACTTCGCACCGTCCTCGATTAAATTATGTCCAAAACATAACATTTTCTATATTAGGTTAAACTCTGCTATATATTGAATTTATGTTTTAACGACAACGACATCGACAACGACAAAGATAATGACAAAAAAAGGACAATCACGACTACCAAAAACAGACAACGAAGTAAAATCTATTTTTTCTCAATTAGTGAGCCTGAAAACATCGAGGTTTGATGAAATCCGCGAAAATAAATTTTAGCATAAAACCAATACCTTCTCTTATTGAGATGAGGATGTAAAAAGATTGAAATGTATTCTTGGGATTGGGAAATAAAGTGGAAAAGATAACTCAGCAGGAAAAGGTAGTAGAGATCATCAGTTAGGAAACGGCTGGAAATTTTTTGCGGGAAAAAATCGCTGGTGACTCCACTTCAATTAATCGAATGAACCTTTTGGAATGAGAAGTTTGGCCTGGACTTTTTGAGCATATTGTCGATCAGAGAGCCCACCTTAAGGAACGAGACGAACTCCAGCAGTAAATTTTTTTGCGCAAGCTGCTGCCGATAGAAATCTCATTATGTACTATGTCACTCTTCCAAAAGTGCTGGAATAATGATTTATTTTTGAAAAATCTCATCTCTCGACATGTTCATCTAAATAGCTGCTCCTTCTCAGCTCCTACTTCTTTTATGCGACGAAAGTGTTCAAGAAGAAATGATGTGAACATAATAGGTAACACGTAAAAAATAAAAGTGAATACATTGAAGTAAGCGAAATAATAATAATAATATTGAAATAAAGAGGAAGAAAAAGGGATTGAAGCGTAAGGTCTTGAATAAAATATAATAAACTCAGAAGAGATACTCGCACATTTGGGAAGTGAGAATAAGATTGTAAAGTGTGTAGGTGTTCTTAATCTGCCTCAAGAAACCTGTTTCATCAATTTTAATGTAATAGAGTAAAGTATCGTCCTTTAAAGCTGTAAAAATTGTATACATTTAAAAAGAGGAGCAACGTGATAACCACAGGGTGTAAAAATTAATTAAAGACGATTTAAAGTTCCTGGTAAGAGATTTACAAGGCACATTGATGTAAATTCCAAGCTAGTTCCCTCTAAATTGAAGCCAGTATTTTACAGTTAATGTCATTTACTTTGTATACGTATTTTTTTACCAGCAAGTGGAAAAATGCAAGATCCTAATATTTTCCATTCAATGAAGAAGAGAAAGACTTGATGAATGCGATCTTTGGAAAATAGAATAATTGAGTTGAATGTATACATAAAAAAGTAAATTAAAGTTAGCTTGACCGTTCAGGTTAACATCTGGTTACTTTATTCAACTGATGAATAAGTGATATTATTTTCACTAATATTTCGGTAACATTTTCTAATAACAATTAGTTGAATTTGAATAACTATTTTGTAAATTCAAAAATAATTCGTTAGAATTTTACGAACAATTAGTTAGCTTTAACAATTGGCGAAGCAAGAAGTCAGCCATAATTTGTCCAATAAACTATTAATTCGTGAAATTTGATTATATAATTCACATTAAGAACTAGCATATGTGTCAAATACATTTGAATAGCTCTATATTTGGCTGCAGTCAGGTTAACATTTCAAAATTCTAACACTTTACTACGAAAGTTCATAAACAAGTTCAACCTTACCTAAGATTCTGTCATATATCACAATTGGGATCTCAAATATATACAGGTTTCACATGTTTAATATATTGTGTGTGTATATATATATATACACATTGAGTTTATTTTTACTTTAAAATAAGTTTATTTAAGCTCATAATATACTGCCTAGGACGAACCCCCTAGGTGTAAAAATGAGGTATCAGGGCACTTTCGAAGTTCGAACTTCGAAGAACTGCCTTTCGAGATAAACGCGCTTAAAGCAGGTTCTATGAGCGCACGTATTGCATTTTTTCTTCGAAATTGAAATTTACCCACTTTCGGTTACTTCTGGGACATAAATATAATTCTACCAGATAAAGAATAAATTGAAGTATGATCTTCCATAAAAAAATTTACAATTTCGACATTGACTCTTCAATGAAATTGATGAAAATTCCATCTTAAACACTTTTTTTAAAATGAATATTAATTTTTATTATTCAATAATTATTTTAAACTCCACAAAAAATCGAAAAATCATTTTTATGAACAAATTAAAATGCATCTTAAAAATTCAACCTCCTTCCGTTAGTTCACACATTGACAGCATTAAAATTGTAGATGGCATCCGCCATTCTGCGTTCTCCAATTAGGTATTTTCACTTAATCACCAGCAAACTTCACTTCGGTGAGTGCTGAGGGGAAGACAATGTACCAGATGCATGGGATAAATCACGAAGGAATAGTAAAGAATACTATCCCTGTAAGTGGGGAGTGGGATGAGCGACGTCCAAGAATTCGTTAATGTTTGCCACGAATGAAAACTTAAGAGCAAGATCGTGCACATGCGCACTGGCGGTTACCATGTCAACGATGTCAACACGCATTGGAAGTTTTGAACTTGTGTATTGAACGAGCATAAACAAACGAACATAACCTACATATGCATCGAGATGTCAAAATATAACATAGGGGAGTGGGTATAACACGTGACTGCGAAAACAGCTGTGTGCATGTGCACGATCTTGCTCTCAAGTTTTCATTTGCGGCAAGCATTAACGAATTGTTGGACGTCGCTCGTCCCACTTCTGCTCACCAAACACATAGGGTGATACCACTCCTTACCATTCCTTCGTGGCATGAACTTTATTGTTGTGATATCTTCGTTATACGTATTAATTATTATAATTTTATTATTTCATTCAATAGTTCATAAAATACAAAATCTAATTTCCAAATACACTTATATAAAAAAAGTTAGTTTTTGCAAAGATAATATTAAAATAGGGCCAAAATGGATCAAATCCCATGAATTTCGTCCGTTGTTTTCCCCCTCAGTACTCAACGAAGTGAAGTTAGCTGGTGGTTGAAGTGAAAATACACCAAACTCTCAGTTTCAGTCCCACGATACACTGGGGATAGAGCACTAATTTTCTTCAAAACCACCTAGAGGTCACAAATCTTGACCGAATTGAATAATTTATTTTAGAAATGTTACTAATTGAATTTCGAAGAGACTCACATCGCCTAAATTTTAAAATTAATTTTTTTTAAATAGAAAACTTATGAAACCTCATCCAAAAACCCTGAACATAGAATTTTTTTGATTTTTTAATTTTGACATTTAGGCGCTGCGAGTCTCTTCGAAATTCAATTAGTAACATTTCTAAAAGAAAATTATTCAATTCGGTCAAGATTTGTGACCTCTAGGTGGTTTTGAACCTTTCATCCCCGCACCGGTTTCCGCTTTCCTAGAACTGCTGTCTCAGGCGAGAGAACGGTTGCGACATTGGTCGCAACGTCTCGCGCAAACGATTGTTTACGTTCGGATTCCCCCGATTTGGGACCGAAGACAACCCCCGACACTGGACTAAAACCGAGAGTTTGGTGTACATAATAGAATCCATAGAAGAAAAAGTTCAATTTCTCAAATACTAAAAAGTCAAGCAATACCATTGGGGCGACAGCGATTCTATTAAATTAAACTTTACATTGCACTGCAACACTCTACATAGCCAGTTCTACACGCGGTACCTCTACATAAACATAAATATTAAAGGAATTAAATATATTAAATTTAAACTCAAGACGGATAAACACTATACTATGAAATTATACACAAAGTTATAAATTAAATTTGGTGAATTTCAATACATTTTTCACAGTAAAATTCTGCACCAGAATACTCTGCAAAAGTCAAATTAATTATTATTTTTCATTATTTTAATTTTAAAAGAAAAGTTTAGAAAATAAAAATAATAAAAAATCATTAAATTAGCTCTTCACCGTACGACGAATCATTACTTAACTTGGACATGATTTCGGCTCGCAAAACAAATTTCACGCATAAAGGTGATAGTTGGGTGTACAATCTAAACATGAATAGGACAAACAATAAAGTAGCCTCGGAATGGACTGAAACTTTGATTGACGAAATGCATACACACGGTAAACGTAAAGTTCGAGTTTCAGGCGATGAATGGAGACTGGGTGTTTGGTATGCTAGAGGAGTGAATGATCTTAAGGTGAAAGAACTACGAGAAACTATGCACGTAAGGAAACTAGATATTTTATGTGTAACTGAGACGAAGAAAAAGACGAAGCAAGACTGCATCTCAAAGATCAAGGATATGTATCGTCCAGATTGCTATGGGTTAGAATGAAGGTAGGAATCAGAAGATTATTTATCATAGCGTGCAACGCCCCAGTTGACAGCGATCCGAGAGAAGTCAAAGACGCCTTCTGGGACACTTTAAATGATACAATAAGTACTTGCGATCAAGGTGAAAGAATAATTCTGCTAGGAGATATGAACGGATGGGTCGGCGTCCAACGTCAGGATACAGATACAGAAAGGGTGCTAGGTAATTTTGGGGATCCAACAAGAAAAAATTATAACGGGGAAAGTTAGTTAGCCTATGCTTAGAAAAGGGCCTATTTATTACCAATACTTGGTTTCGACATAAAATGATCCACACGTACACCTGGTGTAAAGCAAATAACCGCAGTGTAATTGACTTCGTTATTGCGGATGAAAGACTCAGAGAACTAGTCAAAGATACAAGAGTCATGAGGGGTTCCGAATGCAATACTGATCATTACCTTTTAGTCTCCAAAATAAACTTGGGGCGGGGATGGAGAAGAAAGAGAACAAAAAAAAATGAGAATGTAATGAAACGAACGCGAATGAAGATTGAAATTTTACAGAAACCGGAAGGGCGAATAGGGTTTCAAAATAAGTTAAGCGAACGCATCGATAGGGCAACTTGGGAAGCGCTTATAAGCAATAAAGATCTAGAGGGCGCGTGGACTTTGTTACGGGATATCATTCTTAAAACTGCAATTGAAGTGTGTAGTACGGCAGTGGTAGGAAGAAAGTCTGGTGATGCGTGGTGGAATGATGAAATTCAAGCAGCCCAGCAAGAAAAGAAAAAAGCGCACAAGAGAACATTAAACATCACAGGTCTTAGCGATGAGGAGAGAAATAGACTTGAAAATGATTACAAAGACAAAAAGATTATTATGGCAGAATCAATCGAGGACTTGCAAAGAATGTTGAATAAACTTAATACAAGCATGAAGAACATGGGTTTGAAGTAAAAACTGAGAAAACAATGGGCAACATTGTCCTAAATGATGAGAGATCAGAACAAGCTGACAAGTACGTATATCTGGGTAGCCTCTTCACTAGCGACGGAAAAATAGATGGGGAGTTAGATAGGCGCATAAATAAGGGTAAGCAGGTTATCGGTAGAGTAGGGTTCATGCGCAGAAATAAAAACATATCAAAAAAAGCTAAAATGGCCATACATAATTCTATATTCGTACAGAGACATGGACCTGTCAAGAGAAGGACAGGAGTAAAATTAACGCGATTGGCATGAAACCTCTACGCACAATATGCGGAAAAACACTGATGGACAAATTCCGAAACGAGATGATCTTCAAAGAATGTGGTGTAAAAGAGACAATAGTTGACACTTGGGAAAGAAATCAGTTAAGATGGTTCGGTCATCTTGAAAGAATGAAAGATGAACGACTGACCAAACAAGTGTATATAGGTAAAGTAAATGGCAGAATGCCCAGAGGTAGACCGCCAAAAGAATGGTTAGAATCTGTGAATGAGACACTAATCCGAAGAGACATAAGAAGCCATAGAAACACGAGAGCTTGCATAAAAAAATGCATGGACGTGAAGGAAGCTAGAGTAGTATGCCAGGACAGAAAATTATGGCGACAAATAGTTTGTAAACAGAGTGACAATAGAGTGAATGACGCCTGAAACAAAAACCTTGGATACTAAATGGGCCCAAGTGGGAACCACACATAACAATTTTGTGGGACTCTCCACCTGGGGTGATCGCTAGAGAGATTGATCAGCAACCTGGGTCGGAGCAGTGTTGCGGAATGAACGTGCCATTTAAATTAATAACACGGGAATTCCAGATTACGGCCATACCACGCTGGAAACACCAGTTCCCGTTAGATCACTGAAGTTAAGCAGTGTTGGGCGCGGTTAGTACTTGGATGGGTGACCGTCTGATACTACTGCGTTGCTGTTGGCGGCCGTGGGTGTGGTGAGCTTACACTTGTAGTTATTTACTACAAGAAACTATCCACCTAGAAACACTACCCGAATCGGGTAGTGTCACGCTTACCCCTAGAGACTCGCCGAAAGGGAAATAGCTTAATGGTATCTATACCTAACACCTATATACCTATCTACCTGATACCTATATACACACCTACACACTACTATTTTCCAACCGAGCAAGTCACGCCTACCCCGAAAGGGAAATGGCTTAATGGTATAATAATAATAATAAAATTAGCTAATACTAAATTTGTAACACATTGCAATACTAAAAACAGGTTTCAAAAGGTCTCCAGTCTTTTTAATTGTAAATTTCATGAAATTGTGGAGATATACAAAATTTGGTATTAAAATTGTGAAAAAAAAACAATTGTAAGAAAGTAATATATTCCACTTCATATGGTTGTAATTTAAAAGTAGCTATTTGCTTAAAGGCTGAATAAGACAACTACAATTTAATTATACCGAATTTCATAATGAGGATATCTACACATGCATGAATCATGAAAAACGGGACAGTTTACACAGCACTAAGTTATGCTACTAAAACCAATTTCACTGCGTTTTAGAACTGACGGCGATGAATATACATAACCGTTGCGAAATTCACCACGATGAGTTCATATTGAGCCTAATTAAGCTCAAGAAATTTACTGAAAATTACCATAGTTGACCAATAATTTTAATTAAACAAAAAAATTATGATAATTTATGATAGCTCATCAGTCATTTATGGTAACTTTTTTAAGCTCAATCAGGCTCAGTATAAAAACATCGTTGTGAATTCTACAACGGTGTATATTCGTCGCCGTAAGTCCTATAACGCAGTAAAGCCTACTTCAGTAACATAACTTACTGCGGTGTCAATTGCCTCAACGGAGATATTTTTATTAAATTTTCTGACTGGACTATAACAACTATATCCAACTTGCTCGAAATTCATAATCATTCAAAAATACACTAGAATTTCGATTGTAGCAATTTCGATTCGGGCGTTCCAAGAATTACACCGCAACGGCGGCTGCGGATGAGAGAAGCCGCGTGGGGATGTGCATGCCGTGGTCATTCATGCACGACAAAACAGTAGCATAGCGATAAAACGCAGTACCTCAACTTTCCAGATGTAACTGCGTCACGTTGCGTAATATTACGACACGGTCCTGATGTCTACGTTTCGGTGAATTTCAGTCCGAGTTAGTGATGCATTCGAGACGATTTCGAGAAAATTCGAGATTTTCATGAAACATGTTCAGGTGAACTCAAAACTTCATAAAGATCGAGAATCTCGAATAAAAAATTTTGAGATCTCGAGTCGAGAATTTTGAAACTTTTTATTTGAGATTCTCGATCTCCATGAAGTTTTGAGTTCACCTGAACATGTTTCAAGAAAATCTCAAACTTTCTCGAAATCGTCTCGAATACATCACTAATCCGAGTCAAGGTCAGAATCAAACCCGTACTACAATTGAAAGTCTAGTGTACATAAAAATTAAAAAATATATAATTTTGGAACCAGCGTTATTGAGCGGTAAAGTTAGAGTGGAGACGTGGATTTGCAATTTGCCCTAGAGAAGCATGAATGCATCATGGATAATTTTGCTGGATGACTCAATATGGTTTTCGATTGACTGATTTTCAGAGATGTTCTAGGAAACGGTGGCTCTTACAGCGGTGGTCATTTGATTCGAACGTAGAACTTCATTTGCATAAAGTCTTAGAACCACGAACAAGTTAGTTTCGGATACGTTTCAAATGACCAGTGGTTTCCAACCCCGAAATGAAATCCATGTTTCTTGTGCACTAGAATAGAACTTTGTGTTTCAAATTCGAATTCTACTCGTATATTAAATTCCAAAACAATCCTTTTACATATAATACTATACCTTTTTGAAACATTGAAACAATTTTAACACACTTTGTTTCCTTTTCCTGAATGTTTTAAATTACTTTTATTTTGTCCTTTTACCAGTATTGTATTTTGCGATAACAATATAATATTAGCAATATGTCTCGCATATCAGAAACTCTGTTTCTCCGATCATTCGAAACCAGGGCATGATGTCGATAAATTACGCAAGTTTAGAGAATAACCCTAATATGGCAAATTCATCCCCTGGATGCAAGTATGATTCACATTTATCGTTCCTATAGATTTCTAGTAAGTGTTACGTCATATGTGTGAAATTGTAAAGAAAACTACTGGATTTCCTGTTCATTATCAGTAAGTAAATTGAGTGAGTATATAACTGATCATAAATTATACATACCGTCTACTATTAAGGAATTCTCCATAATACTAACCTATTTATAGCTCGTTCAGGGCTAGTACTACGGAATTTACCATAATACTAGCCCTCGAGCTTTACTTGATCGGTTTAGTCTTACGAAAAATTCCATAATACGAAACAGTGCCTAAATGATAATACTAGTAAAAAGAAATAGTGTAAAAGGAATGATAGGAAGGATAGTGCATAGATGAGAGAATTTCACTGAGAACTCAGATTGGAGGATCTGGATACTAGAACCATTAGAATCTAGGTCATTGCACCCAGTGGTGCGCTTCTGAAGATTATTCCAGTTCTCCATTTCATTTTCTAAATAGTACACAATACTGTCACCCTAACTTTAAAGCATAATGTGTTTACTACTTTTGTATGCTTGAGTTACAAATTTTTTTTCGTATACGAACTATTTCATTTATTTTTAAAAGGAAGGATTAGCCGCGAGTTCAGACAACCAAAATATATAAACGATTAGAAATATATGAAAATTTTTGGGAATTAATGAAGTTTGTTGAAATTTATAAAAATTAATGAAAAGTTATAAACTTTATGGGAATTTCTTAAAATGTTGGGAAATTATGAAATTCATGGCAATTCATTAAAATTTAAGGGCATTTTTTAAGATTTGTTGAAATTTATAAAAATGTATGAAAATTTATGGGAATTCCTGAATATGTTGGGAAATAGCGAAATGTATGTAATTTGCGGAAGTTTTTGGAAACTTTGGGGAAATTTATAAATTTTCTCATCTATTTCTAAAACTGCAGAAGGCTGGTGCCCTCTTCAGTATGCAACAGAAACCAACAATGACTCTCTCGGTTCTAGCTCTGTCCCTATACTCCTCATCTATTGACCGAAAACGGGTGGGACTGAGGTTATAACTGGACTCACCACATAATGACAACTTGGCTAATTATTTTGGGATCATCACCTGACGACGACTTTGCTGATTATTTAGGACGGGTTGTTTACTCGCAAAATACATATTTCGCATCAAGTTGGTAGTTGAACGTATACTTTAAACAATGAATAATTTAAACAATAGACTAGCCTCGGAATGGATTAAAACTTTGGTTGACAAAAGGCATGCATCTGGAAAAGTTTCAGGCGATGGATGAAGACTACATGTTTGGAATGCTAGAGGGGTGAATGATATTAAGGAAAGACTATTACGAGAAACAATGCATGTAAGGAAGCCAGATATTTTAGCTGTGCCTGAAACAAATAAAAAGGGATGCAACAAAAGAGTAATAGGAAATGGGGACTTAAAAAACGGACTTGAACTATGATTAGGAGTAGATAGTGAATCATATGGTAGCCTTAGAGAAGAGCTTGTTTATTACAAATAATTGGTTGAGGTATAAAATTAACCACTTGTACACTTGGTGCAGAGGTGAAAGACACAGTATGATTGACTTTGTTGTTGCGGATGAGAGACTGAGAGGGCTAGTAAGAGGTACAAGGATTATGTGAGGTTCTAAATGAGGAACAGATCATTATCTCGTAGGTTCGAAAATGAATCTAGGCCAAGGATGGAGAAGGAAAGGAACTGAAAAGACGAAACAGAGGCGAATCAATACAGAGAATTTACAGAAAATGGAAGCGCGAATAGAATTTCAGAATAAGATACAGGAATACATAGTTATCGGACAACTTGGGAGACATGAATACGCAATAAAGATATAGAGGGTGCATGGACAATGTTTAAGGGAATCATTTTGAGGAGTGGAACTAAAGTGTGTGGCACTGCAGTTGTAGGATGAGGGAGTGGTGATGCTTGGTCGAATAATGAAATCCTCGTAGCCGTTAACGAGCAGAAGCAAGCCTACCTAAGAAAGCTAGAGATATTTCAGGTCTTGGCAGTGATGAGAGAGTTAGAGTAGAAAACGACTATAGGGACAAGAAAAGAAAATTAAGAAGGATAGTTAAAAAAAGCAACAATGAAATTAAAGTGGAGGAAGCTAAAAAAATGCAAATCAGTTTTGAAGGAAGTGAGAAACTATTTTGAAAATTGGCCAAGGTCACAATAAAAGGAAGTTACAGTATCCAGTAAATGGGTATTAGAAGTAACAAGAAGCAAAAGACGTTTGGAGAGACTTTTTAAAGAAATCATTGGGAGGTTAAGCTATGGAGCAGCACAACTGTGACATAGAAGATGCTAGGTTCACTGTTAGAAAAATCTGTATTAAATTTAATACAAATGTAAATGAAGTCATTTGCATACACGGAAGTTGAAATTTAATATACATTAAAATATGAATAGCTGTACACTTTATATTAAATATAATATACAGGTCGGTATAGCAGCGTGCTTGAAAAGTCAAAGTGCTTTTATTTCTCTAAATCTTATCAAATATTTACAATTGAAGTAATAATATAGAATTCGTCGATTGAATTGCTTCTTATGATTGAAGTGCAACGGACATGTGGAACTCTTTCCAAAATTTGCCCTGAATGGTAGAAATTTCATGTGAGTACAGTTGATTGTAGGTTAGGTCTGTCATTTATTTACATAATTGAACTTTTCGACCTAAAATCCAATTTTATTTTTGATTAATTGTAAGAAGGTATCATGTTTTATTATTAAGAATCGAAAATTACTGCTAATCTTATTTTGATTTTGTGTAAAATGGAATTATCTGAGCGATTATCATGAATGTATATGAAATTTTATAAACACGTACCTAAATAGCGATTTCATACGCTTGAGATATAAATTTTAATATACATTGGTATTTTAAATTTAATACAATTTTTAACAGTGTTGGAAGCCCCTGTTCAAAGAATATGTGTCACTGAGGTCAAAGACATAATAAAGAACTTGAAAAACGGTAAGGCTGCTGGTGTGGATGGTATTAATAATGGTAATAATGGTAATAATAACCTCTTAAATGCTTAAAAGTGGTGGGGAATATATGCGCCAAAGGCTGAGCGAGTTGATGAAATATACCGAGATGGGGGAAGTTTCAGATGACTGGAAAAAGGCGATTATGGTTTCAATATACAAAGGGAAGGGTGATAAAGGCAACTGCAATAATTACAGAGGTATCAGTTTACTAAGTACCGTAGGCAATATATATTTTAAAAACTTATTTATAGGATTACGAAAATAACATAAGAAAAGATCTGGGAAGTCCAATGTGGTGTGGATTTATTCCAGGAAGATCATGTGCGAATCAGGTATTTAGCTTGAGATCAATCACAGAAAAAAGTATGAGAGTAAACAAAAAAGCTTTCTGTGAATTTTTTGACTGGGAAAAAGCGTTTGATAAGGTAGATAGAAATAAGCTTTAGGAAGTCCTGAAAGAGTATGGAGTAAATAGATGGCTCCTAAAAGGTAGGTATGTGGACAACTGAGTGACTGGTTCGATATTAGGCAAGGTCTTAGGCAAGGATGTGTTATATCCTTTTGGCTGTTTAATATATTCATGGATAAGTGTCTAAGAATGGCCCTCTTGGACGAATAAGGTGTGGATCTTGGGACAGTGAAGGTGCGTGGGCTAGCGTTTGCAGATAATAAGGTTGTCATGGCTGAGTGGATCAAATGCCTGCAGATAATGTTGAGCAGACTGAATACTAACATGAAGAACATGGACCGTAAAATTAACGTGAATAAAAAAATTATAGTGTTTGAAGGAAATCGTAAGAAAAACAGTATGCAACATTGCCTCAGACGATAAGAGGATAGAACAAATTAATAAGTACTTATATCTTGGAAGTTTATTTACTCCTGACGGAAAGATCAATGGAGAGATAGTCAGGTATATAAATGATGGTAGGCAGGTTATCGGCAGTGTAGGAGTCATTATCAGAAGTAAAAATATAACAAATATAGCTAGAATTGCAATATATAATTCTGTACTTGCACCCAATGTGCTGTACCGTAGCGAAGCGTGGACCTACCAAGAAAAGGATAAGAGTAAAATTAACGCGGTTAGCATGCAATTCCTGCGCAGTGTATGCGGCAAAATGGTAATGGACAAAGTCCGTAATAAGAGGATTCCTAAAGAATGTGGTGTAAAACAAACACTGTTTAACACGAGTGAAAGAAATTTTTTTCGATCGTTTGGGCATGTTGAGAGAATGAAAAAAGAACGACTGAACGAAACAAGTATATTTAGGTTAATTGAATGGTAGCGTACCCAGAGTACGGGAAAGTGTGAAGAAAAATAGTTTATAAGAGATATGTAATGAAGAGCGTGATTGGAGGGAGACATGTCTGAATGTAAATGAATATCATTAAGTTTGCGTATTTTTGTGTGATCCATGACACATGATTACTTTGTGAAGCTCTTCGCCTAGGGTGATTGCTGGAGAGATTGTTCAGCGACCAGGGTCGGAACAGTGCTGCGTAACTAAAGTGTTATTCAAATAAGCAACACGGGAATTCTAGATTATTCTAAAAATCTATCTCCCCCGCCTATTATTATTATTATTATTATTATTATTGTCTTGTTGGGCTAATCCATTCAAGTCCCGTAGTACTGCGGTTAAAACCTATTATACTATGCCTTTTTATTTTAAAACCCCGGTGAAACAAAGTTCTGTCACCCTTACTGCTAAAGTATCATTTAAGTCATTTAGCATAAGTACATATACCACCAGGAGACGCCACTTCACTGGTTATGGGCCTGTGAACATTTTCTTTCACTTAGGTAGGCTTAGAATGACTGTGTACATTTAATCATAACTAGTAAAAAGCGCAGCTACATCTGACTTTATTAGAAGTACTCGCAATTACCTCAACGTTGAGCCAGGAGAGAGGAAAGCTGCAGAAAACCACCTCCCAAGCTAAGTCCGTTTTTCGACAGTCGAGTTTAAAAGCATACATTCGATCCTACGCATCGAATGCACACAATCATCCTCGGCGTCAAACCTCCCGCTCGACATTAGGTAAAACGCAGCGAATACACAACCTGATCGTAAGTGGCACATGGTTACCCATCCGAGTGCTATCCGCGCTCAAAATGGCTCGACATCTGGACATCTTATAACTCCACGTATACTTCCCTCTCTCACTTTTCTCATATAAACTCCTTGATCCCTGGTAGTATAACGAGGCTAGAACCGAGTGAGTCACGCTCACCCCGAAAGGGATTTGCCTTAATGGTATAATAGTAATAATGATAAGCTTTTATTACTCGAACCGAAGCTTTGTGCGATGTGCAAAGTGTATTTTGAATTTTTATTACTGAATGCAAGAAAGTATTTTAAAAAATGTCTTGTGAAATAATGTTTAAATCATGATCACTCCAAAATCTTGTATTATACAGAGGTCTGTTATTACATACCTTACATTTGAGAAGACTGAATCTAGATAGAAGTTCAAAATTGCCTTCTTTTTTCTAATATGACTCCGCTGAGATAAAAAAAATGCACTTTAGGTAGATGCGAATGAAAGTTTCTCGAGGGGATAACGAGATTCTTGTTGTAGTTGAATTCAGCGAATGAAATTTGAGAATCTAATCAATGTTTGATATGGAACTTATCTTATTAAGAAGTCGAGCTCTTGTTACGGACATTCATTAAATTATATGGTAGGATATTCCAGCCAACCTGATTATCTTCCTCTACATGCACGTGAGCATAATAATACCTGAACCTTGCAATTTTCACACTGAAAATTGTTTACCAGAGCAAAACCTATTTCCTTTATCAGATATGATACATGTTTCTATTAATTACAATCCTCCCGCGAACACGAGATTCTATTTAGAATTTTGCAGAATCCAATGTTTGTTTACCATACATTTTCTCTTTAGAACGCTCCTTACAGTGATACAATCATCCTCTTTAATGAAAAGAAGTGATAGGGTCAAAAACAGTTGGAGTATTTATTGTTATAATATTCATTAAAGAGAAACCAGGTGTAAGTTTGATTTTAATTGCACCTGGGACAATTTCAGCCTCTATCGTAGAAGCTGAAAGTACCAGTGGACGTTGAGTCGTTATAGTTAAATACAAGTTTAGTCCAATATTTCATGCCTGGCAACGGATTAAACTTGGTTTAACGTTCAAGTCCAACAACCATATCGTCCGTCTATTCAGTGAGAAGCGGAAGTGCGCAGATTGCAGGACGGTGTTTTCCATTATTGGATCCGGTTCAATAAGCTATTGGTTTTCAAGTAACTTGAGTGAACGTACACCGCCCCTCTAAAAAGGAGTAGAAGTGGAAGCTAAAGTTGATAAAGCTTGAACCGGTGCGATGGGAAGTATCTCGTTTACTTTCTCAGCACTCAAGAGCATTCAATGTACCACGAAGGGATTTATAGACTCATTCGACCTTTATAACCTTCACAAAGAAACGATCCCTTTTTTTAACCTTGAGAGAAGTCTGTCATCGGATAATTTTAGGAGCTTTTTCAACAGTAGCCAAAATCTGTTTTCTGTAATTCAAATTTATGTAATCGATTTTAACTTTTTAGAATTCAAAAATTAATTATATTGATAAACTTATTATGCTGCATTCAGGAGATTTCAAAAAAAAATTTAATTTATCATGAAATTAACTAAGAGCAAAAGAAATGATTTGCAGTAAATTTAACTTCAATTACGCTAAAATCAAGAACTTATCTAATTGAAGCCATTCAAGTGGAATTAAGAAAATTGAAATAGGATTTGAATAATTCGAGGGAATCTTATATTAATGTATTGGAAATTATGTAATGAATTATAAAAAATTTAACTGCCTGAAAGTGAGTTAAAGTTGAATTCAACGAAATTCCAATTGAATTTCGACAAATTCAAGAGGATTGTACAAATAAATTGAATTTTATTAAATTCAATTGATTATGAATTCAAGATAATTCAACTAACTTCAGGACAAATTGTAATAAATTCAATGAAAGTCAATCAAATTTAATTGAATGAAAGTGAATTGAAGTAGATTTCAACAAAATAAAAATTATATTCTAATAATTCAAAGAGAACTCAAGGGGAATTAAAACTAAACTTAACTCATATGAATTTAAAGTGAATTTTACAAAATTCTAATTTAATTCATGTAAATTTAAGAAAAATCAAGCAAGGTCATTTTCTTATCAAATTAACTGAGTATAAGTAAATTTAAGTTGAATTCAACTAAATTCTAATTTCATGTTAGTAAATCCAAGTGAAATCTATTTAATTTAATTTAAGTAAAATTAGGTGATAAAGTCAACTAAATTCAAATAATTTAAAAACACTAGATTATATAAATTCGAACAAAGGCGAAATTTTTAATTTGAGTAAATCAACGTAAATTCAAACGAATTCTTAACGAATTACATTAAATTTTTAATTGGATGAAAGTAAGCGTTACTTTAAAGTAAGGCCAATTTAAGGAAATCAAATCAAATTCTGGCAATGCCTTGAGAATTCAGAAGTGAATTATACTAAAATGAAGTGAATTCAACATGAATTAAATGTAGTTTAATTAAATTTATTGAACAGAAATTTTATTCTTGCGTTTGATGCTCGATTAAATTACAATTATGTTATAATCCCTTTTTAGGTTTTAATAATTAATATAGAATGCATTTATTTTGAACTTTTGTATGTTATAGTGTTGGGGAGAAACTTGTTACAAGGAAGAAAGTTAGTAATAAAGTTACTGCTTTAGTAGCTTTTGTGCTAACTTAGTTGCAACAACAAATTTGTAACTGAACGGTAATTTCCGAGGAACTCAAACAACATGATAATTTGAACAGCAGATATATATATATATATATATATATATATATATATATAGTTAAAAGTTTGTCATAAGGACAACCGCAGGATTTCGCCGGGAGCGGGTGCTAATCTGAAAAATTGCACCCGCTCCCAGCGAAATCGCGGTAAAATTTCAGCTGTAACCACGTCTCACGACCGTGAGATAGGTGGTTACAGTCTGCGACGAACTCAATACGATGGTCCGGCAAAAGTCTCGTGCACCCTGAGGACACGGAGCGACCCAAGGACGACCGCCTTCTGCATTTTCCCCGCAAGTGTCTCAGCATTTTTTTGACACGCAGGGATGCTTTTCAGGCTATTAACCAGTGAAACCTTGGCACTTCCAAGAGCGCCGATGATCAAGATGATTAGCTTAACAGAATATTCCGGGTATAACCGTCGCAACTCCCTTATAAGGTCTTTATACCTCTCTTTCTTTTCTTTCTCCTTGGCTGTGACGTTTTTGTCAGCTGGTGCCGAAAATTCGATAACGAACATGGTTCGTTTCTCGATGTCAAGGAGAACTATGTCAGGCCTCGAGTGCGCAACAGAAACAATTGTCGAGAATATGAAGTTCCAGTATATGCGGCACTTCTCATTTTCGACAATTGACTCTATTTCTCTAGGAGCGTTTAGCGGAGAGGTATTTGGGCTAATGCCATAAGAGTGACAGAGATGGTAATAAAGCACTCTTAGTGCCGCATTGTGCCTTTGGATGTAGGTCGTTCCCGCATGAGTTGGACAA
>CAKNYM010018499.1:967-35418 GCA_932195095.1 Andricus curvator
TGGCCGCTTCCAGCCCAGTGACGTTCGCACATGCGCACTCCGCCGCTGGGCCAACATGAAACTTTACGCCCGCTACACATACACTGCATTACACAAGTGAGGATTTGAAGGAAATTATTTTTATCTTTAAAAAAAATGTATCGCTGGACGCCACAGTCTCCCTTCTGCAAAGTACGCTATTTCTTCCTTTCACTTATAATCTAAAATTGTCAAGTACACCAAACATCCTCTATCTTCTTTACATGCTTGTTTTCAAGGAGGGTAGGACAAAAAAATATCGTGTGTATCGAGGGTTTCGTCAAAATAGCCTTCTTGGCGCCCTCGCTTCACAATGTACTATTTTAAAGACATTTTTTTCTTAGTTTTAAAAAATATTTAATGTGACTTTTTTGATACACCACTGCACTGTTATGCTACAAATCTTCTGCAATAGTTTAGAAAACCCCACTTCCTTTATTTTTTCTAATATTCTTCAAAAATCCGTGCTTATGTCAAGACGACATTGGGTAAGATCAAATAATTTTTGTGGCCACAAGATTTTTTTTCGAAAAATTAATTTTTTTATTTTCCTTCCGAACGATGCACGATATCGTAAAAAGTTAAGAGGTATTTGTTCTAGTTCATTTTAGAATGAATACATTTTTTTGAGGATTTTATCGAATTGTTCATTGTATGTAAAAAAGTGTGACAATAGCATTTTTTGAAAAAAAATTATCGTGACCACAACTATAGTTTGGCCCACATGAAAGTTATAGGATTTCGTCGTCATTCAAATACCAATTCAGCAAAAAAAAAATATGCAAAAAGATAGGGGTTTTGTGAAAATCGTCTTTTAATGTTTTTAGAAAAACGAAAGCCATTTTGTTGATTTGCATGTGGGGTTTGAAAGGAGAAAATTAACTTCTCCAGAGTTAGTAAAGAAACCTAAAATATCTCAATTAGGTATAAAGTTATAAAGAATTCAAGAAAAAATATGTATTCGCAAAATGAAGTTTTCTCAAAACAGTAAGATACGTGTCATCTTATTTCACTGGAAAAACAAAATATTTAAGAGGCGAATGATATTCTGTAATTGAACATTTATATGTTATTTATATTTTTTTTATTACTGTTTTCATATAAGATAAAAATAAAATGTATAAAAATAGTATAATAACAATAAAATAAATATTCAAATATAAAAAAATGTCAGGATGTCGCGGTACTGACTTATCGTTTAAATGTTATATTTATATTTAAATACTTATTTTTAGTATTATTATACTATTTTCATGTTTTTAATGTTTACCTCTTATAAAAATAATAATATCCAAACTATAAATGTTCAATTGAATAAAGGGAAATGCGAATTTTCTATAAAAATACTTTTTTATGGTAGCCGCACAAAATGAGCGCATTCTTTTGCTTGCGGCTTGAGCCTAAACTCTCTCTTTTTGAGAGGCGTAAGCGGAGGCATATATGAGCCTGGTTACACCGGCGAGTCTGCAGTAGGGCGGCTTACTATAAGCTGGCTTAAATACGAGAGTGGCTCAGTTTCGCGTCGGCGGAAAAGCGTTTTCAACAGTGGCTCTCTGTCGCACACATGGAGCCCCTGCGGCTTCTGCGCCGACGCGAATCTGGCCACTCTCATTTAAGCTAGTTTATTGTAAGCCGGCCTACTATTATAAGCTTGACGGTGTAACCAGGACCTATAATAATATTGGACATCGTAGTAGAACAGAGGTGTTAGGGTATGAGGTCCAACATTATAAGAACATGTATCGAATGCGCTTGGTTGCGCCGACGCGACGGCCGTTACCGAGTTGCGGCCCGTGGTCAAGAAAATATCCGAATTGCGGCCCGCGGTCACTTTTGTCCTAGTTGAGTTTCATCTCGAAGTTTCTCACCCCTCTCCACCAGCTAATGAATAAGCTCATGAATAGAGTAAGGGGTGGGGGTGCAGTCAAAAAAATGTCTGGTTAAATCAAACAGGATTATGGTTAAATATGGCCTTACTATTTTTTCTCGTTAAAGTAATCAGATTGTTAAAGTAATCAAATATTAATATTAATATTGAAATTAAAAATTAAACAAAAAAAATGCTGATTATTTTAATCAGAATTTCTGGTTAATTTAAACGGAATTCTGGTTAATTCAACCATAATTCTGATTAGTCTAACCAGAAAAAATAGTAAGGGCATATTTAGCCAGAATTCTGGTTGATTTAACCAGACATTTTCTTGAGTGTGGTAACTAGTGGAGGTTAATATTTTCGAATTTCTGAAAAATTTAACAGTTTGCACGTGTTACTAGTAGGGCGTAGATCTGCGTTCTGTTTTGTGCTTATCATAGTTTCTGTTTCGTGCCTTGTTTTCTCCGTGCGGTCTGCAACAACGTTGCACTAAAAAAAAGTTCTAGTTAAAGTTACTAGACGCGTCTGGTTAAAAAATGTCTAGTTATTTTAATCCGAAATTATGGTTAATATGACTAGAAAATTCTAGTTAATTAACTCTGGTTGATTTTTTCTAGTTAAAAATATTCTGGTTAATATTTCTGGTAACAGAAGTGTCGCGATCTTGTGTCAGTTTCCAGAAATTTGTCTTTTGTTTCATGTCGTGTTGCTCGATGTGTCACGTGACGCTTTGTCGTAAATGTCCAATTCTCGAACAATCGCGATTTTTTAATTGTATTTTCAGTTATATAAGTATAACTAATTATAGTGAAGCGTGAATTTAGTTGTGATATATAAAAAAACTGCGCGTCATCTGTCTGAACACCAGTGGTACAGGGATACTTCCAAACTAAGCACATATTTTTTGGGTGTCTTGGAAAAATATTCTCGAAAATATTAAAATTGTAGACAATAAATTAACAAAGTGAATGTTCGAGAATTTTGATATTGACCAAGTGATCTAAGTGCATGTTATGTAAAATCCCGCACAAAATAGTCTTAACAAATGTTTCAGAAACAGAATGTATCAACAATAGACCATTTTACCTAACTATCGGAAGTTTATTTGCGCATGTGCGGCTGCCACGTTCACCCCGCGTAGTATGAAAGTTACGCTCATATTTTGTAAAAATGTATACAATTGTACCTTTTGTCGGAGTGAAATTAAATGAAGATATGTTCCGGGTGCGAAATTGGGCAAATGTGAAATAGAAAAACATAGTTTTGCTTATTGAGACGGCGGTTAAGTTGCCGGAGGCAACCTAATGGTGTTAAAAAGGCTGAACTTGTAAACAGTAGTAGTAGTTAAACAGTAGTAGTAGGTTAAGTGTCTCATTTTATCAAACTTTTATTATATTATTATGATCACAATAAATATTGATGGTAAAAGTCATCATTTCAGTATTGTAATTGTTTTAAATTAAAATTGATGGTGTTTTGGGAAGAAAATGGTAAAAATAGTTATTGTATAGTGTGCTGTTTGAATGCCAAAATTTTCGGAAAATGCCAAATCTGTTACAAAAGAATATATCATTTGGAAGAATATTCCTACACTTTTGAATGTCAGTCAAAAATGTGAATTTAATTTAATTAGAAAATTGACAATATGCAAAAATATTGCCAATAAATAAAGTTCATAATACATTGAAAACGTAATAAAAACAAAAATGCACACTTCGTGCTTGCATGCAAAATGATTACTGTTAATTTAATTTACTATTATAAGTTGTCATAATATAATTTAATATATATTTAACAATATGATTGCAGAGTAAAGGAATGCATAGAAAAAGGAAGGAACTTCGATACACAAATTTATGAAGGATCATGGTTACGTTTAAAGGAGACAAAATTGAGAGGTTTGACAATTTCAAGCAATTATTATTGCATTCTTCAAAATGTTTCTTGAAGTCTTCTTTCCTAATACGATCACTTCTGCATTGTAAACAAGGTTTCGGGAAACGTATCAAGTATGAGCGGTTATGTCCCTTGTATGCTTTGGTACGACTATCACTTTTACATGTGCCGTACATACAACGCATACACACTCGCTTACTTTCGTTTTCATTGAAATTCATTTTCACATTGAATTTTTTTTTTCGATAACTTGTCACAATTGTTACAAAATTAAAGAAAATTTTTTTCACTGTATTCAACGAGCAAAAATGATCGCAACAACAGGGTACAACAGATAGAACATTGCACATGCGCAGTAAACTTTACGATAGGTAAAATTGTCTATATGCTGCATTTGCTCCGAATGTTGTAGGTATCTATCGCCATTTAATAATATATCTACATATAGGGAGATTAAATTTTAGCGAAGCGGAATATAGTTGCTGCACTCTGTTTTCGGAAACTTTTGTTAGATTATTTTCTTTGGGACGCAGTCCATGTAATTTCAGAGGAGGTTAGAAAGAGTTCATGAAGGTAGCAAAGTATCGAAATTCGATAGTCGAAAATCAATGGCTACCAGAATATCTGATTGAGCTTACCAGAACATCTGGTTAAGTTTACAAGAATATCTGGTTATGTTGACTAGAACATTGTATTCCTAAGCTACCAGAAAACTGTCTGGTGAAGATTTCTTGTTAACCTTACCAGAAATTCTGGTAAAATTTACCTCGAATTTCTGGTAACATTAACCAGAAAATTATCAACTACAAACTTCTGATACTTTTAACCAGAATTTATAGTAAGGGCATATTTAACACTCTATTCTAGTTGAATTAACCAGAATACTGGTTGTTTCAACCAGAGTTTTTTTTGAGTGTGATATAAAAATGGAAAAAATGGATATAAATATGTATAAATTTCTTTTCCACAAATTATTGAAGGATGATGTTCAACGTTGGTCTTGCATTAAAATGTCATGTAAAGCTTTTCTTAAATGCCCGAAACAGTTCGGTCAAGTATTTACAATTTTTGGATTGCATAATAATTTGTACATACGTCTCGCTTCCTTCCTGCTTATTGATAAACAAATTAATTCATATACAGCAGCGTTTTCTTATTTAATATTTAATATCATAAGAGGATAAAAATTCGAAAATAGAATCATTTTTTTAAAACTACTTTGGTCTGGCTTTTTTAAATTCATTATAATATGTTATTGTTGCAAAGCGGTTCGTTAAGTAGATTCGAATTCGCATGTAAAGTTTCACGTTTTTTACCAGTCTAGGTCTTAGCTCAAAGTGAAGGAAAAATGAAAATCGCCACTTGCGTAAAATCATTGAAAGTTAAGGAGGAAAGTGTCGAGTAGATCTCTTGAATCGAGGGCGGGCCGCAACACGGATTTTCGTCCTCAGGAAAATTGACTGCGGGCCGCAACTCGGCTGCAGCGGAGCCGACCCGAAAAGAGACATCACGTTCAATCCCCCACCAGCAGAACACGCTTCACATTTTGCACGTCTCTACCAAAAAAATACAGTACATGCCATGGAGGAAACCCGTCTTCATGGCTCGGGCAATGTTTTACCACTGGTTTCGAAAACACTGCCCTCATCATGAAAAGACGGTGCAATAAAAAAATGTTGAAAGGCGTTTGCATCGCGGTCCATGTACATTGTGTGGATTTTTTTTATTTATTTGATTTATTGATTTATATTTATTATTGATTTATCATATTACAAGTCTGCTAATGACATATTACTGGGGGGAGTACAAATCCAAACATAAATCCGAAGGTTGAGCTTCCCTCACAAGTATAAATATTTGAATTATAATTCCAAATCGACAATTTTATTGATAAACTATTATTAATTCAATAATTTAACTTTAACTTTAGGTTCTTATTAAAATTTAACATTCCTATTAAATATAAAAAAAAGTCGAATTGGGTATGCACGAGTTTTCGTAAACTTTAGTTTATCTCGAATTTGGTTGTGTATAAGTCGTAGCAATTTTGTGCAATTAGACATTTCCCGAAAAGTCTAGACAGTTTATGAACTGATAGCGGATTGCGTAATAATCGACAGTTAAACTATCTGTCGTAAATTTCCAGCTGTTTCATGAAGTGCTTAAGTACCTTTAGACAGTTAGTTTAATAGGTTCGAGTTTCACTATCTAACTATTCTAGCCATTTTATGGAACGGCTAACCTTTCATCGAGAACTTAGTTTAATAAATTTCAGTACGAAGGGGTTATTTACTCGTCAAAAACCTGTTCGGAGTAATCCCTATTACACCTTATTACACGGAGAAAAATGGAAGGTCAGTTTGGCCATATAGATGTGCAGACTATATTGCAGGGTCAACAATAGGACAGCCCTTGAAGATGGCTAAGGCGACTATCTCTAGAAGGTTAAAACAAGAGGTTCAAATCGATCATCTCAGAGTGTCGACTTGTTCATCTTGGACAGTCGACTCAAGCGTCATAGAGAGTCGAACCGATCATCACAGAGTGCGGAATTGATCATTATAAAGGATCGAATCGCTCATCATAGAGGGTTGATTTGGTCATATCAGATTGGCGAATTGATCTCCTCGGACAGTCGACCTGGCCATCTTAGGGGGTTATAAGGTTGGCGCGCTTATTTGAAATGATTAAATGTGAAAAGCAATTGTGTACAGCATATAATAAGAGTAAAGTTATCAAAAATAATTCTTTGCTCACAAGGAAGACTTATAAAGTGAAATTTAAATTATTTATTGGATTTTCTGCTTAAAAATAAATGATCGATTTCAATTTTAAAGAAAGGAATATCTTTTTTATCCTAAATATGAATTCAAAATTATTCCTAATATTCGTATGCACTTTACATTTATTATTTGTTGTGAACATTTTACTTACACATTCAATCATTTTGAATAAACACGCCAACGGTAACTAATCAGGTTAGCCCTCCGCGATGGGTCATTTGCTTTTCTGTGGATGGTCGAAATAAGTGAAAACAAGATGATCGTATTGACCATCCCGAAAGGATACCTGGCTTATCCCTGATAATGAGTCTGACCTTCTTATAACATTCAGACTGGTCATAAAATAATAGCCTCTCCGACTATGTCAAAAAATTCTGGATGGTTCTTCAGACCATCTAGAAGAACGGACGGGCTCTCTAAATTATTACGCCCTATTACGCGTATTGATCGCGTCATTACGCCTCATCACGCATTATTACGCTTTATCACGCCTCATTACATAATTATTACGCATTATCATACAATTGTTATGCGGATATTACGGCGCTATTGAAGATTATCGCAGCAATAGAAGATGAATTTCCTTCTCATTTTTTAGCGTATAACGAAAGATTACTATAATAAATGTGCAAGATTATGAATTAGAATCAATAGACATACAGCTTGGTTACCCGCGCTTCAAAAAGTCTTCACAAATTTTTGCGGATTTGAATCAATTATTTCCGAAGAGATAATTCCTATATAATTTACCCCTGTTCACGGAAAAAATTCTTAAGACCTTTCTAAATAGGAGTAGAATTTTTTCGGGTACTTGAAAACTTTCCAGTGACAAAAATTCACTAGAAAAAAATAGCTAAGACCTAGAAACCGAAATTAGAAATACAGCGAATTTTGAAAATTTTGATTTTGGTATTTGCGTTTGAGTGCGCGCCTGTTGGATCTCGCGCTCGATAATGTATTTACCTTGCGCTACACGCTCGACCATTATACTTCCCACACATTTTTGTATAGGTCTTTTAAAATTAAAGGTCAAACCATCGACAACTGAAAATTAGTGATTGTGAATTGTCTTTTGTTAAAGCTCCTTCGGTTCTAAAGAACACATTCTCATCACGTGTCTCGTGAGAAAGAAGGGTCAAAAGCAAATTTTAAGAACTAATTTAGAAACAATTTTGTTACTAAACATTTTATTGAGCCTTGTCTTATCAACAAATAATTTATAAATTTGTGGAACTTTCTTTGGTGAACAACTTTTCTCTATTTATTTTTTTTTGGAATCTTGTGCCGTTTTTCCAAAAATTTTAATATTTTTATAATGTTATTTGTTATGATTAAACCAAAAACTACGCGTCCTATTAAAAAATTAATCATGAGAAATTTGTAGATCTCTTTTGGGTGAACAACTCTTGTCGATTCATTTTCTTCGTATCTTGTGTTGGTTTTCCAAAAATTTAATTTTTAATGTTATTTTTTATGATACAAACGAAAACTGCCCATCCTATCAAAAAATAATTAACAAATTTGTAGATCTTTTTTGGGTAAACAATTTTTATCGATTCATTTTTTTTTGTATCTTACATAGTTTGACCGTGAAATGGAAATTTTTTATTTTTAAAAATATTTTTCCGGATTGAAACGAAAAATATGCGTTTTGTCAAACAAATTTTCTCAAGAAAATTTGTTCATCCTTTTGAGATGAATAAGTTTGCCCTCTAACATTTTCTTGATATCTCGTATATTTTTCTTGGAAAATGGAATTTTTGATTTTTTAAAAAGCATTTTCGATGGATAAAACCAGTATCATTGGTGAAAAATAGCTGGTTAACGAACACGTCCTTTTCATTCAGGCGTTAAAAAAGTGTGCCAAAGCTCAATACAATCTGATTTTTTTTTCGAAAGTTATCGTGCCTACAAACCACTACTACTAAGGACAGACAGACAGACACTTTCGTAAAAATCATTTGTTTTAACTCAGGGGGTCACAAAACGTGAAGATTTGATGAAAACCGACAAAGTCAAATTTTGCATAAAACTAATGACTTTTCATCAGGGTGAGAATGTAAAAAGTCGACATGATCCAGGAGTCGAAATTAAAAGAACAACAAATTTTCCAAATTTGGTATTTAATAGAATTATTTTCATCACTTCTGGTTTTTGTAATTTTTCAAGCATGTGTAGAATTTTTAAGCGGAGAAATACACTAGAAAAAAATTCGAAAATAATACTATTACATACCAAAATCAAAATTTTGAAAAATTTATGTAGTTCTAATTTCGACTCCTGGTTCTTATCGATTTTTTTCCTTATGTATTTCTATGATAAAAACTTAAAAATGTGTAAACCACAAATTATGAAGATAATCTCATTAACTACCGAAATTAAAATTTTAGAAATTCGCTTTATTTCCAATTTTGATTCCCGGGTCTTGGGGATTTTTTCCCAGTGCATTTGGTCACTGGAAAATAAGGATGAATTAACAAGGAATTATCTCTTAGAGAATAATTGATTAAAATCCGCTAACAATTGGGAAGACTTGTTTGACCTTCAGGAGTGTAAAAAAATGTAAGGTTGAAAAATTTTAAGTTATAATAAGTACTTCAAGTTATTCAATTTTGAACACTAATTGTAAATTTTTTACATTTTTATGGCTTAAATTTAACAACTTGAATTTTTGGGTCTGCACTTTTCTAATTGTTCAAGTTTAAGCGTTAAAACATGAGGAAACAAACTGTATTCAATAATTATTGTAAGCCAGCGAGTTACTTTCTTACTTTCAGTGGCTTCTTTTGAAAGTCGATCACTGCTTTCAGTTTTCTTGTCGAAATACATCCTTAATTCAACGAATTTTAAATGCAATGCTTTCAGCTGCGTTTAGATTTAAGTATACAAAAGTTTTTGGTTTATAATTGAAATAAAAATTAAAATAGTAATTTATAAACTGAAAAATCGAACTCTGTAGCATTAAAACATATTAGAACTATCGCATTAACGCGCATTGAACGCGAAATCTCTCACTTCGCATTCAGACGTATTCAAGATTTAGACTTTATATGCGAACTCTCGCATTAAAAAGTATTTTGCGTCCATCGCAATCCGAGGTTGTTGCAAAGCAGATTTCCAGAGAACATCTCGCGAATGCGAAGCAATAGTTTTTAATCTGACGTTTTTTGCAGGGGCAACGACTTCGTCGGGGACATCGGGTGTGGAAGCGAGGCAAGGGATACTCACATTAATTAAGCACCTCGAAAAAAAGGACGCTCAAATGCACTGCAACCTCCACGTGGTAGAACTTAAATACTACAACTTTTGTATGCTAACTGCAGGTGTTTAAAGCAAAAACTACATGTGGGACATAATTTCTGAAGTGTACCCACCCCGAAATAAAAAGTTGTCTGATCGGGCCAAAAATTGGACCAACTATAGTTTTATTGGGTGGTACTTCTCACACAAAAAATTAATTCATTTCAAAATATATTTATTAAAGTGCAGGGTGTAGAGTTTTAGGGTTTTTGGTGGTAAGCCTTATTTTCTCCTATAGGAAAAAATTGTACCCCCATCACATGCATCGTTCGATTACTCAGAGACGAATTATTTGCCCCTCTAAAAATTGGAGTTCTTATAGGGAAAAAAAACTCACCTTTCTTTCTAAACTATTTTCAAAAAAATGAAAAGTGTCGAGATTTGAAAAAAAGTCAAATTTATTTTTGATTTTCAAGAATGATGGCGAAATTTCAATTTTTTTCTAATTTTTTTCGACCTCCTGAAAAACTGTAAAAAAATCTATCGAAAGCATTTTGAATGAAGTTTTTATTGACGCATCAGGAAAAAAGTAACAAACGTTTGAAAGTAAGGCTTTGCATCAAAAGCCCAAAAATTGTACCTCCATCACATGCATCGTTTCATTACTCAAAAACGAATTAATTTGCCACTCTTAAAATAATGGATCTCATAGAAAAAAGCGTCAGCTTTCTTTCTCAACCATTTTCAAAAAAATGAAAAGTGTCGAAATTTGAAAAAAAAAATCAAATTTATTTTTCATGTTCAAAGATGATGGTTAAATTTTAATTTTTTTCAAAAATCGTGTGATTATCTAAAAAATGGTAAAAAAATCTGTCATAATATTTCACGTGAAACTTTGTTTGACGCATCAGCACAGAAAAAACTGGGGTTTCTATTAGAACCAATTTTTAGTTCCAAAGGAGCTGCAACAAGAAGGAACCTCTCTTGCTGAAAAGGAACCCAAAATGATAAATGGTTTTTAAATAAACCCAAAGTATGGATTCAAATGGTTCTAATAGAGCCTTTTTGTCACTTCTGCCTTGTCTCACTTAAAAGATGTTACAAGTAAATGATGCACATTTTGCTTTATAATTCGAATTAAATAATATTACACTGGGAAAAATTTAATGAAGAAATTAAAATCATAGACATTCGCCATTCTTGAAAGGAAGATATCGCAAATGAAATATGACAATATTAGGTTAATATTAAAATTTTCAAGAAGCTAGGTATTTCTATAATTCAATTTAATTTGTTTTGAAAAAAATAAAAAACGTTTGTTAATATTTATCTGTATGACTATTCATAGTTTTCGGCACATGCGCAGTTGAAAACGTCGGCACCCGCCGACGGTCATCTATCGGATATCAACGAACTAAAATGGAACCCTTAATAAGAGTTCCTTTAGGCCTAAGTTCTAAATGATCCCAAATTTTACTTGAGCCGCAACGTTACTGAACCCTTAGTTTTTTCTGCGAGGAAAAAAGTTAGAAATGTTTGAAAATCAGGCTTTCCATCGAAAGCCCAAAAATCCTACCCCTCCACTTTAATAAATATGTTTCGAAATGAATAGATTTTTTGTTTGAGAAGTACCACCCAATAGGACTATAGTTGTTCCAATTTTTGGCCCGATCAGGCAACTTTTTATTTCGGGGTGGATACACTTCAGAAATTATGCCCCATGTGTGAAATTTAATCTTTCAAGTACTCTTCAGCAAAATTTGTGGGAATATATAAACAATTTTGTAATTTCAGCTCCTATATTAGATTTGCGATCTTGAATTTGTAACTTTCGACATCAAATTCGAAATCAGTTACCTCAAAAACCATCTTGTACTAAATTTCATACAAATATGTGAAAATTTAGAACCCTCTTACACCGATTGAAGTTTCAAATGTTCTTAAAATTCATAAAGGTTATATGCTTTCATTAAGTAATGACTTTTCCCCACTGTCAATCATTTTGATTATTCTTTCAAGTGATCGATAGAAAAAACACAAAACTTGTCTAGAAGTAGCATTCTAAGGGATAAAAAAGCTTTTTTTATTTCAATATTGGCACATTTATACACTTTTCATACATTTAATATGCTTTTCTCCAACAGTTTGTCGGTTATGTCATCCTATGCACCAATGTACCAAAATTCACAAAAAGACAGTAGAAAATAAATTAAAACGGAATGATAAGATTATTGAGATTTTTTTTTTAATTATAAAAACACATTATAAGCACTTCACACGCGGAACTATCACGGACCGAACATTAACCTAAAAATTCACAAAGCAATACGTGGTCACGTGGTAATTATAACCCACAGGGTGGTCAACGCATTTATCACGCATAGAAATATAATTAGTTACATTTTATTCGCATACCTAATACAATTGTTATTCGCTTAAAATATAAATAAGGAACTCCTTATTGGAGACAACACAAAATTGTTGTTTTATCAAATTTTGTCGAAATTTTTGGCAATAAGTATGGGAAGAACATTTAAAAAAGATTAAAGTTTTATGCTGTCAAGAAAATATGTTTTTTTTTTTACAAAATCCCTATGGCTGCTTCCTTGATTTGAATCAAAATTAACATTTTAAAAACAATGAAAACCTAGGGTTAAGTGATGATTACTTACAATTATATTCACTGAACTTTACTACACTATGTGCTCGATAGAACGTTTCTCGTTTCGTGAAACGACTCGAATAGTTAGACAGATAGTGAAAATCCGATCTACAGTCGAGCCTCTCACTAGGCTGTAGGAAAAATTTTTCTCGGAAGTGCGCTACCCCGCACCAACGTCCGCCGCACCACGAGATTTTTGCATGCTCTGCCTCTCAATAAGGCGATTTTCGCTGCATATAATATATGCGGTACAGTGCGAGCCTTATACATATGTAGTATGCGGGATACAAATTGTACATAAGTTAAATGCACAAGCAGATTTATTTTCATCGCGAGCGCCCTATTGAGAGGCAATGCTTCGAAACCTCCCTCGGTCAACGCGGAGGCTAGAAGGTAACGTTCGAGCCGAGTTAAGGAGAAGGCGCTCTATGAGAGGCACTCTATTGAGAGGCTCGACTGTATAGTGAAACTGTCGATCACAATCTGCTAGTAGTTCATGAACAGTATAGACATTTCATGAAGTGTCTCATTACACTAAGTGGCTACGAAATGCACAAAATCGGTACTGAAACAATTTTTTTTACCACCACCGAGAGTATACATATACACTTTGGTTAAATTTTATTACTTTTAATTATAATTTCGCCACCCAATATATTTTCACTCTCATCACTTCATTTTTTGGAGGCAGACAGTTGGCGATACGAATGTTATGTGCTTCTATCACAAAATTTGCATGTTTACGATGAACGTAGCTAAGCCGCTAAGGTTCCAAACAAGAATCGTAGCAATAAGATCTCAATACCGAGTCTATCTTTTAAGGTTAAATAGATTTGTATTTTGATATGATGGGACTATACTTCGAATGTAGTGAAATTATGGATAATATATATAATATATAATATAATATATAATATAATATATAATATAATATATAATATAATATATAATATAATATATAATATAATATATTATATGTTAGCTTCATCTAACTTAAGAGTTCTTATCCAGGTTTTTACTGCCCTACAACGGAAAAACGTAGTTAAGCGAAATTTTTTCGAAAGATGGGTTTTTATATCAGTGGAATCGTGAGAGTAAGCTGCGTCTGACTATTATGGTTAAAATTGTAATTTTTAATTATTTATAATAAAAAATGAATGTTTAAAATTTCGAATATTGAGCAAATTGACCAAATGCAATGGAAAAATATATGTAAAGTACTTTGCGGTGCCTGAAATTTGTAAGAGAAGTCGAATACGTCACGAAATACAAGGGAAGAATATACGCAAAGCACTTTGCGGATCTTTTGTCTGGCAAAAGTGGTCGAGCACGTTTCTTGTTACAAAATCAAAATTTCACATGTGCTGTTCGTAAAGTCTCAAGTTGTAAATGTGTCGAGTTGAGCAAAGATGTCCAAGCGAAGAAATCCGCAAGTGACATCGGCTAAATTCGGCAAGCAGACGATCGTTCGGAATAGTTCGATATTTGATCCAGATATTGAGATTCTCTGACGTGTTTATTGTACCATTCATCAGATTCGTCTACTTGAAGTTGATGGTTATATGTAGCTTCAGGTTCGATATAGATATATTCAGCTTGATCAGCTTTCTCATCAATAATCATTGAATACCAAACTTCAGCTAGTATTTCTCCTGCTCGTTTGAAATTTTCAAGTTCCAAGATGTCGTCTATTGTCCATCCTTGTGCATCCAAATGTTTTTCGAGTGAATCATGAGGTTTAATCAAACCCGATAACTGATGACTCAATGGTGCCATTCTTCTCTCCGCCCTGTTGTATGTACTGCGACCAGGTGCATTGGTTACAATAAATAGAGCGTCTAAATCAAACATCTTAAAATGTTTTATAGTGAAAGATATCAGTTGTCGACATCTGGGATTCTCATCAGGACCTCCCTCAGAAGAAATTATTATTATTGGTTTCGGAATCATTTTCAGCTGCATCTTGAGATGGTGTATTCTTAGTCTTTTTTGGTACTTTTGTTGAAGAAGAGTCTTCTTTTTCTTGGAGATTATCATCAGCAATAATCATTGTTTCGTCTTCCGTTCGTATTTCTGAAGTTTCTACAGAGCTACTTTCTTGAGATTTATCTTCAATTGACAGAATATTATTTACTGAAGATATAACTTTTTGCGCTGCTTTTTCCGTTACGTTCCGATTTGAAGTTGAAGGTCGTTCTTCCAGTGGTAAATTATTACTCATGAACTGAAATCATGATAATAAACTTACGTTTCCTTATTTAAATTAAAAAACAAAACAGTTCTTGCAGAAAAATGTGGGTAATAACTTTTTTCATATACTTTTTACATATACATATTTCGTATAAACATTTTTTTAAAGTACGAAATGAAATAGAATGACCTTTGGTATTTGATGAAATTAATTAATTCTGTCAGTATTATATTAATCGAATATCTTTCAAACAAAAAATTCTAAAGGAATTAAAAAATCTTTAAAATGTATCGGCCTAATTGTAATCAATAAAAATACAACTTTTAGATTATGTTTATATTATATACGGAAACTTACGTTTTTAAAAAACTGGAAGCGTGTAGCCTTCTGTTTTTTAGCATTAATCTCAAATTCTCTTTTTCTTTCATTTATCTAATTGTTGAGAGACACTTCATCTAAATAGTCTGACTTTGCTTCTTTCCAAATACTATTTTTTTAATTCTGAGTTTTTTGTCCAGAATTGTTGGGAAAACACTTCTTATAAGCATTAAATACATTTAAATAGAGATTGTTTTGGTTGGACCTGCTGGAATCAGAGATTATGTATTTCTTTTACATAAATAAAAGTCTTGTTAAGCTTAGGTTATATTTTCTCAAATTATCTTTTCTCTACTGTGGTTATCATTGGTCAACGCCGCTGACCAATAATAAACGAGTGTAAATGATCACGAAGGCGCTGTAACTCAAAGCGCGAAAATTCCATGTCACGTTTAAAAATGGTACACTTCTGTCGAATTTCCTTTACTAGCCTCATCAGTATGCCTGCTGCTGTCTTGAATAATTTTCCCTATAGCCTGAGTATCTTTAAATTTCGATCAATGGATTTCTTACCAGACATAAGATTCTTTGCAATACAAGAGTATTTTTCATGTCTTTTAAAATTATTAAGTCGTGAATAAGTTTTCAATCAATTGGGACATGTGGAAGTAATTTTCTTACTACTGTTGCAACATGAATAATTGTTTATCCATGAAAGCAGAATTCATATATTGGAATAAGATGAGGAGGAGAAGGAGCAGAAAAATGTAGTTAAATCAACTACTCGAGGTGTTGAATTTAATGATTACAAGCTTCCCAGGTGGAAAATTCAGTAGTCCGCTGGAGTTCACCACCGGCGCAGTACTGGTCACCAGTACAGATAATCGGCAATTCGCCCAGTACTGGCGGACGGTTGACTCCACGATCGGGGCAGTACTATGCCGACAGTATGAATAATAAAGAAGGGGAAAAACACGTGTTCTAAAATTTCGAAAAACTATAAATACAAAAAATTACATTTGATGTAATTCTTAATCGTTGTAAAATAGTCTAAAACACCGAGAAAGCAAAACGTTACACGAAAGTTAAAAAAAATTATTTTAAATGCTTATTAAAAATGCCATTTTATGTCATTATCAAAAGTTGTAAAATGGTCTAAAACGCGAAAAAACAAAATATTACACGAAGAAAAATTGTAATCGATTTAAAAATAATTTTATTTATATTGCCGTTAACAGTTTATTTATTTTACATCTGTATGATGTCGTATAATAATATGGAAATTAATGAGAAAAAGGTGTTAAAAAATGGTTGTTTTAACTTTTTTGAGCTGTGCTTTATGAGCATGGTTTTTTCACTGACTTTCAATTCTGTAGGTATAGAGTAATGGTCAACACTCCCGACTGCTAGGCGATAGATTCAGGTATAGATGTAGGTTCGAAACCCCGTAGCGTTAGAAATTTTATTTGTAATATAATTTCTAAACATGTAATATATGTATTCATTTTAAGCAGGACCATTACGATTTACAGACAAAATACTCCCAATCAATTATTATTTATTTTTGAAATCCCTTTGTTGTTATATATTCAGAGTATAGAAATAGTGGGTGTTAAAATGAAACAAAAAAATTGAAATTCACACTTTTGTAATTATGATTAATATTCGGACGATATGCAGTCGTATGATGATGAATGGATGGCCCTAAAAACAATTGAATGATTTTTTATCATTTTTAAAATTAACTTCGGCATTTCCGTACGCCAGCGGTTTGCCAGTACAGAAGCAGTACTGGTGTGCAGTACCGCACACCAGTAATGCGGAGCATTACCAGCCAGAACTGGCCCAGTACAGATGCCCAATACTGGGACTCCCGCAATCTGTACTGGGCCAGTACTGCGCCAGTGGTTTATTTCCACCTGGGTTAGACCATCTGTTAGAAGCTCAAAAAATGAGATGAGCCTCTTACATTAAACAAAAAAAAAAATAACTAAAATAAGATCGAGTGAAAGAAATGAAGAAGTAGATATATTTTTAGCAAAATTATAATTATTTAACATACAGCATTATAATATATATGTATAAAGAATTATATAAAAATGAATTAGAGATAAACTTATTGCTTGCTTAGTACGATATTGGTTCTATTTCATTAGTGTTTTTATACTATTCAAAGGAAATTGTATAAGGGTTCTTTAAATTATGATGACTTAATCACTAGGGAATGTTGTTCACCCGAAATGTTTAGATTATTTTCTATAAAATATGATACCCATGTGGATATGCATTAAATATAAGTTATGCAACAGACCATTGGAGGTTCTAGCAACTATTACCCGGAACACCTGCCGCAATTGTTTTTAGTGATGATCTCCTTAGTACGTTGAAATGGTACAACACTCAGTTGAAGAAGATCCCAGGGGGAAATTTACCACCGGCGCGATACCGCGCCAGTACCGCCGGTCGGAGTGCGGTACTGGCGCGGTACTGGTTGAATACTGGCATGACTACTGGCTTTATGCCGGTAAAACCCCTAATGATAACAATGTTTTGTACTGACTTGCAGTATTTGGCCAGTACTGGTCTAGTACTTACAGGTGGTACTGGTTCGGTACCCTCTGTTAGTATTAACCTAGTACTGGCTAAACCAATAATGCAAACAAGGCTAGGTACTGACCTGCAGTATTGGGCCAACACTGAAGTTCATTACTGGGCCAGTACTGCATATTATTACTGGACAGGTACTGGCCAGGCTCCAAGTGATAAAGAAGGCATGTACTGACTTGCAATACTGGGCCAGTGCATACCGTTGTTCCTAGCGCGGTACTGGTAAAAGGCCTATTGATAATTAAGTTCTGTACTGATCTGCAGTATTGGGGCAGTACATACCGATGGTACTGGCGTGCTACTGGTAAAATTGAAATTTCATTCAAACATTTTGTTTAATTTTAGCACCCACTACTGCTATACTCTAACGATATGACAAAAAGGTATTTAAAAAATAAATATTAATTGATTGCGAGTATTTTGACTTTGAATATTAATGGTCCTGTGTAGAGTGAATACATATATTACATTTCTAAATATTATATTACAAATAAAATTTCTAACGCTACGGAGTATCGAACCTACATCTATACCTAAATCTATCGCCTAGCAGTCGGGAGTCTTAACCATTGCGCTAAACCTACGAGTTGAAACTCGATGAAAAAGCCATCCTCATAAGCTACAGCTCAGAAAAGTAAAAACACAAAATTTTAAACTCTTTTTTTCTAATTAAATGTTTATTATTATACGACGATATGTGAATGTGAAATATACGAACTGTTAACAGGAATATGAATAAAATAATTTTCAAATAAATAATTTAAATCGATTACAATTTTTCTTCGTGTAATATTTCGTCTTTTGGCGTTTTAGACTACTTTACAACTTTCTAAAATAACAGGAAATGTGATTTTTATGAACATTTAAAATTTTTAACGACGGAACTTAGAAATTTGATCGTGAACTTTGACAATTTTTTAATGACAAATTTTTTTTTAACTTTCGTGTGAGGTTTTGTTTTTAGGTGTTTTATACCATTTTAGAACACATGAACCATATTTTAAAACGTATTTCAACATTTTTTTAAATATTCATACTGTCGTCCTATCACTGCGCCGATCGTGGAGCCAGCCGTTAGCCAGTACTGGGCGAATGGCCGATTATCTGTACTGGTGACTAGTACTGGGCCAGTACTGCGCCGGTTGTTGAACTCCGGCGGAGTACGGAAAATTCCACCTGTGGCCATTGTCAGCGTTTTTTACTGGGTCCGTAAAGTGCCAGTTTTGAACCAACGATTGGCGTAACGCCGTGAGAAACGGGTTGGCTGTCATGCATTAGACCAGAGTTCTGCCAGTATTGAACCGACGCTTGGCATAAATGCGGGAGATAAGGGTTGGCCGCTGCTAGCGGGGTGAACATTGCCCGTATTGCGCCAGTATGCAGCCGACGCTTGTCTTAACTTTGGCAAATAAAGGCTGGCCATTGTTAGCGTTTTTTACTGGGCCCGTAAAGTGCCAGTATTGAAGCGAAGATTGGCGTAACTCCGTGAGAAACGGGTTGGCTGTCATGCATTAGGCCAGAGTTCTCCTAGTATTGAACCGACGCTTGGCATAAATTCGGGAGATAAGGGTTGGCCGCTGCAGCGGGGTGAAAATTGCCCGTATTGCGCCAGTATGCAGGCGACGCTTGGCTCAACTTTGGCAAATAAAGGTTGGCCATTGTCAGCGTTTTTTACTGGGCCCGTAAAGTGCCAACACTGAACCGACGATTGGCGTAACTCCGTAAGAAACGGGTTGGCCGTCATGCATTAGGCCAGAGTTCTACTAGCATATGGCCAGGGCTTATATGTCAGTGCTGGTTTCCCAGCACTGGCGCAGTACTATGCCTGGGTTTTAGCCAGTACTATGCCCGTACTGGTAGTAAACCCAGTATCACGCCAACCATTGGCTGAAATCTTGTGCCGGTTGTCAGTCAGCACTTGAAGTTGGTATGTGGCCAGTACTGCGCCAATCGCTGGCGAAACGCCGGTGCCGGTATTTCACCAGTAATGCATATTACTCCTAAGCCAGTAGTGAACCAGTATAATGCCAACCGTTGGCCGAATTCTTATTTCGGTATTTCACCAGTAATGCGTATCAACACGGGGCCAGTAGTATACCAGCATCACGCAAACCGTGGGCGGTATTCCTGTGTGGGTATTTCACCAGTGGTGACGGTCAGTACTGGGCCAGTTGTAAAGCAGTATAACGCCAAACGTTGGCGGAACTCTTGCGTCGGTATCCCGCCAGTAGTGACGGTCAGTACTGGGCTAGTTGTAAACCAGTATGACGCCAACCGTTGGCGGAACTCTTGCGTCGGTATCCCGCCAGTAGTGACGGTCAGTACTGGCCTAGTTGTAAACCAGTATGACGCCAACCGTTGGCGGAACTCTTGCGTCTGTATTCTACCAGTAATGACAGTCAGTACTGGGTCAGTTGTAAACCAGTACTATGCCGATTGCTGGCACAGTACTAACATCCAGTACTGGTATTTCTTCTCTATTACAACTGGCGCGGTACTGCGCCGGTCGTGAACTCTGGCTAATATCCGACTTTTCCCCTTGGGATGTCGATTCACACATGAGGCCACTTCCTTGAAAACAGCAAACGTTATTTCTTGCAATATATGGTAAATGGAGATTTTCGTTTTCCTGATGCATTTTTATTTTCATCTATTCCATCCAATGCTACTAAGAAATTTCCATTTATTTCTTTATTTCATTTTTATTTATCTTGGGCTATAGAACCAATCATTCAAGACATCAAAAAGCAGACCGAGAGGCTAGTAAAGCACTTCGACAGAAGCATACAATTTTTAAACGTGACAGATAACAAGCTATTCAAGAAACATGTAAACTGCGATACTCGCCATTGAAGAAAGTAGTGAGCATTCCTCTGAAGGTTAAACATGAAGTGGAACCTTGTGTGAAGAAGCAGAAAAAAGTAGTAGAAGAAGAAGAAGAAGAAGAAGAAGAAGTTGGGGTAAAGGTCGATTCTCCATCGGTGACAGTCAGCAGTAGAGATTATGTTGATGATGATAATGCTGAATATAAGAATTATGACTGAAGATACATGGAAATAAGCTATTTGTAAAATAGTTAGATTTTAATGATTCTCATAATTGTTATACAATAGATGAGTAGAGTATGTGAGCCTCTTTGTATTAAACCATTAATGTAACCCGTGTGGAAATCCTAACAAGAATGGTAACAGCGCCCGGTTCAAACTGGGGCTATCCGGCCGGAAATACTGGTCGGGATCCGGCTAAAAACGTCACGGTAAACTGGTCGGAGTCCGGCTTTCATACCGGCCGGGATCCGGTCGGGTAATGCGGCCACAGAGCGGTTAAAAAATGTTGCTTCTGGCGAGAAATTGGTAACTTGTTTTGTCTTTTAAGGCTCATCGTAAAGAATGCGATGAACCTTAAATGACAAATTAAGTTAATAAATTCTCGTGAGGAAATTGGAGTAGAGTTTCAATAATTGATGCTAGAATCTCCTAGAAATTGTTTTATTTTGGAAACCACGTGGTGATTTTCGTTATTTTCGAACTTCGAGGACACGACGCGTGCAGAAGGCGTCAGACATGGCGGTACATTTGAAAGTGTACAGACTAAAAATTGTCTGAAAATAGAGAAAATTATAAAAATTGTAATAAATCTGCTGTTGCACATTGCAGTAGCGGTAACAGTTTTAATTAATAAGTTAAAACATTGGAAAAAATAAAATGTTTTTTTTTAGAATTTAAAAAAGCTAGTTTCTGTTTTACTGATCTAGTAAATCTTTAATTTATTGCTGATAATAAGTCACGACCTTTTAGATATGTGTCAAAACAGTCTCCAATGACAGGTCAAAATCAATAAAAATTCGTCCAATTGTAATTTAAAATTTGTCGAAACAATGTCTGACAATGTCTGACAATGCCATCCGTCAACGACTCATTAATGGTTTCTGTCCTTCGTTCATTCGACAAATTTTAAATTACAATTGGACGAATTTTTATTGATTTTGATCTATCATTGGAGACTGTTTTGACACATCTTTAATTTATACTTTTCAAATAATATTTCATCTAGTATCCGTGAGTACGTCTTTGATAATGTCACGGCTCTTAACAAATGTGTAATTTCTACAAAAAAGTATCCTGACCAGTGCCCGGTCGGCTCCCGACCATGAAATCTAACCAGCGTTGTCTCGGCCAATAACCGGCCGGCTCCCGACTAGGTGATTCGAGAAAAATGTAGCCCGGCCGGGATCCGACCAGAAAACTTGTTGTAGTAGGGCCAACCGGGGCAATTTCTGCACGGGAAAGTTCTTTCTGAATAAATTTCACTAATTTCAAATTGAAATAAAACCAAATAAAGTTACTGTTCAAATGAAAAGGAGAGTTTTATTGCGAATATCAAAAAGATTAAACTAAATGGTGATTATAAGGATCAAAAATCGTAAGCAAAAACACGGTTTTCGAAAAGGTTACACCCTAATTGGGTAATGGAAATTCTCGCAGTCAATAAAATAATAATTCAGAACTAGTTACTTATATTCTTAAACACTATCATGGTACAATAGGGTGGTCCAAAAAATGCTTTTCGAGCTACAGGGCAAGTCCACCCCAAAAAAGTTTCCATTTCCGGAGAAAAAAAATCCCTAATTTTTTTTGTTTTTTTCGAAATTCGAATATTAACACGTGCCACGGGGCACTTCAAAATCCCATTTAATTAACATGGGGAAATTTTGGATTTTTGAAAAATTGAACTCATACTTCAGGGTTTGATCGAAACGTGCCAAACTTTTTAGAGATTGAAGAGGAGTACCTATGAAATAAAAGCATACTGATAACTTTCATTTTCAATCCTACCCTCCCCCCCTCCCACAGCGCCCCAAATATGACCCAAAAATCAAAAAAATACATTTTTATGTATTATTGTTACTTTTTACCAATTTGCGTCGTATTTCTCATACGAATAATTACTTATGGACAATTTGAATATTTTCCATGACCTTTTAAAACAATTTTTTATTGTTTAAACAAATGTAACTTATTTAAACAATTATTTATTCCCAAAAAATGTAAAAAATAATCGTATTTTCTGATTGAAATGTAATAGTTTGTCATTGTTTGGAGTAGTATGTATGTATGTATTCTATTACTCTCCCTTTTACGGGTTTGAGGGCTCCGTTCCCTTTACACCTTTTACAATTTCACTCAACCACTATGCCTTATGCTTATCTTAATCTGTAATCGCTTCGCCTTTTTATTATTTACAAGTTCTTAACTATTTAATAACTATTATCTAGCAAATGCGCGAGACCTTTCAGGGCTTCCGTTTCCTCTTACCATTACTTTTCAAGCTTTTAAAAGACACGCAACACTAATTTTCCATATCCATATTTGAATTTTGATTTTCTCCCCTCCCATGCATTCTCTCTTCCCTTCTCTCTTCCAAGCTCTTAACCCACTTTTCTCCTTGTCCACAATCGCTCAGTATCCACCTAACTTTATCTACCACGCTTTTTCCCCCTTCCTCTTCCCCTGTACATCTCTCCAACACGTGCTCCCAAGATTCCTTTTCATACCCACATACCCTACACACTTTCATTTCTTCACTCATCCAATATTTACACTCATTAATACCTTCTCCCATTCTGAAACGTATCATCCTCGACCATCTGCACTCCTTTTTTAATTTCCCTAGATATTCTAGGACCCCTTCCATCTTGATGAAGCTATACCATTTATTATATTTTGATTCCATAATCTTTTCCCACCTTTCCTCTTCCTGCTTCTTACTCATTTCCCCCTCTACTACCTGCCACTCCCTCCCCTCCTCACACATTCTCCATTCTCTTCTAACTTTCCATCTCTCCTTCTCCCATCTTGAAAGTCCCGTGTTTCCTCTCCTTTCTCTATCTAATATTTCCTGCAGGCATGCATTTGCAACTTTGCTACCCTTACCACTTTTAAGTTTCTCTTCAAAATTCCATACCCTTTTCCTCTGCCTTATCACCAATTTCTCTCTCCCTGTTTCTTCTCTCAACATATAACCTGGGCAGTTCCAGCTCACTCCCATAACTCATCTCAGAAATCTCTCTTGCATGTTTTCTACTTTTTTGTACTCCATAACACAGCACAGACCATACCAGTGAATCAAACAGCCATACTCTCATCTTCCAGTCCTCTTTGAATCTTCGTTTTCCAATCCCCCACACTTGACCCATCACCTTACTCGCGCTTTCCATCCTTTTTGTCACTTGCAGCTCACTTCCGCCTCCCGCTTCGAACCAGGATCCTAAATAACAAAATTCTTCTACCATTTCCACCATTTCCCCATTTATCTTCCATCTATACTTTACTTCATTCTTTCTCTTCCTGAAACATACTATCATTGTATTCGGCTCATTCATTGTCAAGTCTTTCTCTCTCACGTACTCTTCGAATCCTTTCATTAGCAAGTTCATTCCACTTTCATTCTCTGCCAGAAGCACCACATCGTCCGCGTACGCTAACGAGTATATTCTCTTATTTCCTAGAACTATACCTCCTTTACCTTTCCTTTCCATTTTCTCCTCAGGTCTGCTAACAATATGCTAAACAACAACGGGCTTAGCGGGCACCCTTGCCTAAGACCCCTCTCTGTCCAGAACTCCTCTACTTTCTGTTCCCCGATCTTCACACTTGTCTTTGTATACGTAAAGACCTCTTTGATCCTCTCAATCAGCTCTTCGTCCACCTTCCTTTCTTTCATTGCAATCCACAAAACTTTCATATTCACCGAGTCGAAAGCTGCTTTAAATTCTACAAAGTGTGCGGCCAGTTTTCCTTTTTTCTGTCCCAGGTTCCTGTTGACTAAATAATTTAGTACGAAAATGTTATCCACTGTCCCCATCCCCTTCCTGAATCCTGTTTGATTGTGTGGAATACTTCTTTTTTCATATACCTGTTCTTCTAATCTCTTCCTAAGCACTTCCGCGTAAATTTTATAGGTTACTGGCATGAGAGTGATTCCTCTATAATCTTCCACTTTTTTTCCCCCTCATTTCTTTAATAAAGGAACTACCAAACCTGTTCTCCACTCCTTCGGCCATCCTTGCCCTCTCCATACTCTATTACATACTTCCCAAAACTCTTCTCTAACCCTCCTTCCGCCAAATTTCAACGCATCATTCTCCATCGCATCCTCTCCAGTCGCCTTATTTCGTTTCAACTTCTCAATTACTTGATTCACTTCCTCTCTGGTCAACTCATTCCCACCTTCTATTCCTCCCGCCTTGATCTTTCTACCATCACCCCTCACCTTTCTATCCACCCCTCCTAGCAATTTCTTGAAATATGCCGTCCATTCATCCATACTTATCTATTCATTGATTCCTTTCCATTCACTCCTTTCTCTATTCATCACCTCCCATTCCCTTCCTTCCTTTATTGCTTTTTCTACCTCCTTCATGTACCTCACCTTCTCCTCCTGTTGTTTTACATCCAGTAATTTCTCGTGTTCACTTTTTCTCTTATTATACTCCTTTTTGTCTATCTCTCCTCTTTTCCAATTCTTTAACGATAACTTTATATGCTCTTTACTCTCTACACAAGCCACATCCCACCATCTTCTCTTCGCCCTTATTTCTTCCTCACTTGGCCTAATTTCTTCCTCTATCTTCTCTATCCTTCCCCTCATCTTACACAAAATCTCATCCACGCCTCCCCCATCTTCAATCAAACCATTCTCTTCTTCCATTCTTTCCGTATATTCTCTTAGCTTATCAGCTCCCCATTTACCCATCTTTGCTTTTTTCCTTGTCGCTCCCTAATTTTTCCTTCCCTCTCTTGCCCAATTCCCGCATTTCAACGTTCCAATGACCGGCAAGTGTCCTGACCCTATTTCGTTCCCTACTTCCATTCTTTTCAACAGCCTCCTTACCCTTTCCTCGGTCAGAATATAGTCAATCACTGTTTTCCCTTTCCCTGCAAACGTAATCTCGCCTTCCTCATCCCCTTCCGAGTTCCCATTGCAAATAAACCATCCTGTTTCTCCCAGAATTTCCAACAGTGTCCTACCCTCCAGGTCCACCTGTTTGTGTTTCGATTTTCTCCTGAAAGTCTCAGTGTCTTCATCCCATATTTCCCCTCCCTGTTCCCCCGTCCAAGCATTCAGATCACCTCCTATCAACGCCAATTCGTCATCCTTTTTCGCCACCCATTTCCTGATCACACTCCAACCTTCTTCTTCTCCCCTTCTCCTGCAAATGCAAACTATCCTCACCTTTCTTTTTCCTATCTTCACCATTCTCGTCATTACTCCATCCGTTTCCTCAAATCCCATTTCTATTCTCTTTTCTCATACGAATTTCTTCCTCACTCCTGACACCATACCCCCATTCTTTCTTCCCTTCACCTTCTCTTTCTTTGCCCCTTGCATCTGCCACATATATCCCTTGGGTAACTTCCTCTTCACTCTCTTCTACTTCTTCTCATCTGCCCAGGTTTCACTCAACATCACTACATCCCATTTCTTCAACTCTCCCCAGGAACCTTCATCTTTATTCATTAGCCCTGATACGTTCCAAAACGCTACTCTCACTTCTTTTTTCATTCCTTTTCCCCTTCTTTCATCATTATGTCCCCTCCCTACTTTTGTGGAAACCCCGTCGCTCCGTCTTCTCCTTTTTTTCTTTCACCCTCTAGTGTTTCCATTACCTCCTCCCTTGTGTTCTTAGTCTTCACTTCTTCCTCTCGTCGCCATGGGCTTTCCCTATACACTTCACTCAATTCTTCTTCCTTATCATCCCATATCCACACATTCGCATTTATCCACATCCTGTCTTTCCCTATCCATACCGTGTTCCCTTTCACTCTTTCACTCCATTCTTTCTGTTTCATCATCCACTTTCTCCTTCTTTCATTCTACGTCATATCCTCCTCTATCCTTTCTTCCCTTCCCTTCAAAGCTTTTTTCTTTCTCAAGATATCAACTTTTTCTTCCTGATTTCTCACTTTCACTACATACATACGCGATTTACCTTCAATCTTCCTTCCCACTCCATTTACCTCTTCCACGTGCACTTTTGCTCCAATTTCACTCATCAACTTTTCCACTTCTTCTCTAGCTGATTCACTATCCACTTTCATTCCTCTAATCACTATATTCCTACTCCGTTTCGTCTTCTCTTCTACTTTCATTTTCCTTTCCACCTCTCTCAATCTTGATTTCATTCTTACATTTTCTAGGATAACGTTCTCATTCATTTCTTTTATTCTCTCTCCTTCTCTTACCCCTTCATCCCCTCTCTTTATATCATCAGACTTACATTCCAGCTTTCTCACTCTTTCTTCAAACTTCTTCATATCAGATTTTCTCTCTTTCTCATTCATCCTTTGATTTTTCTCAATATCCTCCAACTGCTTCCAAACCTTATCCTTTTCTTGCCGCCACACCAGATCCCATTCTTCCCACTTCTCTCTAACTTTCCTCATTTCCTCCAAAACCTCCTCCCCTCACTTTTGCATGCCATTCAGACTTCGGTTCGTTTCCTCTCTAAACACTTTAAGGAGATTTTCCAGGCTCTCTACATCGCCTTTTCCTTTTGCTTTATTCCTCTCTGATGGAGACTTTTTTTCAACTTTTTCCGCCACTTCTCATCTCCCTGCTCATATCCCTCTTCTTCCCTTGATCTTTTACTGTCTTCCGTCTTATCCCCCTCATCGCTTTCATCCGTAACCCCTCCCCCCTGCCACCATTTATCAAAAAGTTGTCTCGATCCTAAACTACTAGCTCTGGATCTATTCAACAGTTCCCGACTTGACGGCCTACCTCGAGTCCTCCTGTCAGCTAGTCCCCCTTCCTTCTCTCCCCACCCGAAGTTCCCTGGCGTAGCATACTGAACCTTGGCATCATCACAATTTCGGCATCACCCTTACCCTTCCCTGTTTCGCCGGTCTCAGTGCCGGTCTCACACACTCATCAGCACCGGGGTTGTTGTCTACCTGCTGCCTCTGTCGGACCCCACTGGGCTCCTCGCAACAAGCATGCTGGCCTATCTTACCGATCTGCTGTCCCCTATCTTCTCTCTCACTTTTCCGTCCTTGACAACTAACCTCCAAATTATCACTTTTAACTCTCCTCCTAAACCTTCTAACCTTACAAAACAGCCTCCCCACACTTCCACACAACCCCTTCACTTCACTGACCTCCCTCACCACCTTTCGCCTCAATCACACCTCCACGCTCGTCGCCAAAACCAAAAAAGATAGCACAGAACAAACATGCGTACTTTACTATTCGGTACCGGAAACGGAAGCCTTTTTTGGAGCAGTAATTTTTTTTTAAAACATTATGTAATTATTTAAACAATTACTTATTGTTTATTCTCAAAATTTCTAAAAATTAACCCAGAGATGTCCACTTTTTTCTCAAATTGGTATCCTATGCTACTTTTTGTTGAATAATTATATAATTTTGATACATATCTTTTGATGTTTATTAAATTTCTATTTGTTTAAACAATTTTGATTTGCTTAGGCAGTTTTTTTTCGATAACTTAAAAATAATAAAATAAAATACACATAATTATTTTTTTGACTGTATAGTGTACAGAAAGAATATATTAACAATTTTTTAATTGTTTCAACAAATATAATTGGTTTAAACAATTATTTCTCCGAAACTAATTTCTGAATTAAACATAATATTGAATGATTTCGAGGAGTAGTAAATTCTGTTAAAAACGTCACAATGACCTCAATTTTTAAAAGGTCTTCGAGCGGCAAATTTGAAACAAGTTCAACGCTGCATGTGTGAATTAAAGAAATAATTTGAAAACAGTCTTATAAATAATTGTATGAAGCTAAAACGAAAATCAGCGACACGTTTTAATAGTGATAACGAGTATGAAAATGTAAAAAAGCAATCTCTTGAAACTTGAATCATAATTTGCATTAGTGAATGTGCTTGTTTATAATATAATTATGATAAAGATTGTAAAAATATGAAGAAAGCAATAATAAATTCACTTTTATCATTTAAATTTTATTATGACTTTCATGCTTTATTTAGTAATGCGTCAAAGAAGATGTAAAGCATCCATACTCAATTTGAAGGAAATTTGAAAAAAACAATAATTAATTGTATAAACAATAACATAAAGTTTTTAGCAGAATTTATTACTCCTCGCAATCATTCAATATGTATATTTAATCTCTCCCTTTTGCGGGTTTGAGGGCCTTCGCTCCCTGTACATATATTTACATTCCATCCTTAATCTAACTTAACCGCTGCTTATATTCTAATGCTTCGCCTTACTTAAAATAACAATACTCTTACTTCTAATAATTCTTAAACTTTAAAATGAGCGATATTCCAGGGCTTCCGTTTCCTCTTACCATAAAATACATTTTCAACGATTTCAAAGGTTCAATTTTTTCTATTTAATTTCCTTCAATAGGATTACCCCTTTGGCTCTGCCCTGTTCTCTTGCTTTCTCTTATTTCTTCCAATTTCTTCATCCACGTCACTCCCTGTCCATTACCATCTAAAATCGATCTCACACACTCATCCACACTCAACTGTCCATCTTCCTCTCCTGTACACCTCTCTAACACATGTGCCCATGACTCCATTTCGTATTCACATACTCTTCACAGATTGTCCTCTTCAGCCATCCAATATCTACAAGCTCTCACTCCTTCTCCCATTCTAAACCGTACCACCCTATTCCATTTGTCTTCCTTTTTTATTTTTTGTAAATATTCTGGTTCCGTTAACCCTTTGACCATCATATACCATCTATTGTACCTCGAATCCATAATCTTTCTCCATCTCTCTTCTCCTTGTTTTACTAATAACTCTAATTCTATGCTCTGCCAATCCTGAACCCCTTCTCGTATCTCACAAACCCTCCTCATTTTTTCCCTTTCTTCCTCCCGTTTCGAATTTCCCAAATTTCCTCTCGTCTCCTTGTTCCGAACTTCGTCCAAGCATACTTGTGCTATTCTGCTCCCCTCTCCCCTTTTCAACTTCTCTTCAAACCTCCAGGCTCTCTTAATTTGTCTAGTTACTATTTTTTCCCTTGCTAATTCTTCCCTTAACATGTAGCCTGGGCAACTCCAACTAACCCCCATTACCCTCTCAGAAATCTCTCATGCATGCTTTCCACTTTCCTATGTTCCTTCCATCCCCAGACCTCCACTCCACTCCATAACACAACACCGCCCAAACCAACGCATCAAACAACCAAACCCTCATTCTCCAATCGTCATTGAACCTTCTCTTTCCTATACCCCATACTTGGCCCATTACTTTACTCGCACACTCGATTCTTTTCCTGACCTGTACCTCGTTTCCCCCTCCTGCCTCAAACCAAAAACCTAATTAACCTAAGTAATCTATTTTGGTCTTTCTAGTTCTGAAGCACATCACCTTGGTCTTCCCTACGTTCACCGTCAGTTCTTTTGTTCCCACATACTCTTCGAAAATTCTCATCATTAGGTTCATCCCCTTCTCATCGTCTGCTAACAGCACTACGTCGTCTGCGTATGCTAGAGAGTATAGTTTGCTATTACCCCAAATCGTTCCCCCTTTGCCTTTCTCCTTTAGCTTCTCCTCTATGTCTGCCAGCAACATATTAAAGAGTAGCGGACTCAACGGGCACCCTTGCCTTAGACCTCTTCCTGTCCAGAACACCTCCCCCCTTTTTCCCCCCTATCTTCATCCTAATCCTGGTTTCAGTAAAAATTTCCTTTATCCTCTCCACTAACCCTTCCTCTATTCCCCTCTCTTGCAATGCCTGCCATAGCACTTTTCTATTCACTGAGTCAAAGGCTGCTTTAAAGTCTACGAACAAGGTGACTAGTTTCCCTCTTTTCCTCCCTAAATTTCTGTTAACCAAGTAGTTGAGTACGTAAATGTTATCTATTGTCCCCATCCCTTTTCTAAATCCCGTCTTATTGTGTGGGATACTTTTTTTTCTCTTCTATCTGGCTCTCTAACCTTTTTCTTAGAATTTCTGCGTATATTTTATAACTCACTGGCATGAGAGTGGTCCCTCTGTACTCCTCTACCTTCTTGCCCACCCCTTTCTTGACAAGCGGTACCACCAGCCCTGTCATCCACTCCTCCGGCCACCCTTCTCCTTTCCAGACCTTGTTGCAGATCTTCCAGATCCCTTCCCTGACCCCTTCACCCCCATACTTTATCGCTTCGTTCTCCATTCCATCTTGTCCTGTAGCCTTGTTTCTTTTTAGTCTATCTATCGCCTCATCCACTCCTTCTCTTCTTATTCCGTTCCCTTCTTCCATTTCTCCTTGGACTATCCTTCTATTTTCCCCTTTGATCCTATTTTGTTCTCCCCCTAACAGACCCCTGAAATAATCCGTCCACTCATCCATTTCTATTTCTTCATTCACGCCCTTCCTTCCTCCTCTTTCCCTATTTATCACATCCCAGACCCTACCTTCTTTGATCGATTTTTCTACTTCTTCCCTATATTTTTCTTTTCCCCTTTGCTTTTTCCTTTCCAGAATTCTCTCATGTTCTCTTTTTTTCCTGTTGTACTCCGCCTTCTCCATTTCTCCTTTCCTCCATTTTCTTACACACTCTTTCATTATCTCTTTCCTCTCCCTGCATTCCTCGTCCTACCAGCCTCTCTTTCCCTCTTCTCTTCCTTCTTTAGTACCTATCTCATCCCTTACCTTCTCAATCGACCCTTTCAAATTTCAATTAACGAGTCTACTCCCTCCTCTTTTTCATACCTAACATTCTTCTTTTCCATTTTTTGTTTAAACTCTTTTAATTTGTCTTCCCCTCAGACTCCCATTTTCGTGCTCCTTTTTCTCCCCCTCTTTCCTTTCTCCGTCTGCCACGCTTTCGGACGCCACCTTTCAGTGTAGCTATTACTGGGAAATGCTCGGACCCTATCTCATTCCCCACGTTCATACTGCCTATCATCTTCCTCATTATTTCTTCCGCCAGGATGTAGTCTATTACTTTTCCTCCCTATCCTCCTCTATTATCCCTTTTACTGCCAGTTCTTTTCTCACCCCTGAGACCATGCCGCCCATCACTCTACCTTTAACGTGTTCCTTTCTTGCTTCTTGCATTGTCCACACATAACCTTTAGGTAACATCCTTCTCAACCCCTTCCAGTCCTTCTCATCTGCCCAGGTTTCACTCAACATAATCACATCACACTTTTCTAACTCCCGCCAAAATCCTCCATTCTTGTTTTTCAAGCCTGACACATTCCAGAAAGCTATTTTCACATTTTTATCTTCCCTTCCCTCACCTATCCTCCTCACTTTTCTTCCGCCTTGCCGTTTGGAAACCCCTCTGTTTGATCTTTAAAATCTTTCGCATCTTCCTTTCTTCTACCTTTCTCAACTCTTTTTCCCTTTTTCCTTATTTCTTCTAATTCTTCGTCCCAAAACCATTCCTCCCCATTTATCCATAATCTGTCTCTTCCTATCCATAACATGCGCCCTTTCTTCCTCTCGACCCATGCCTTTTGCTCTATTTGCCATCTCCTTTTTCTCTCCCTCCATGTCAGATCCTCTTCAATTTTTTCCCTTCTTCCTCTCAATAATTTTTTTCCCTCCATAATTTTCTTTTTCTCCTCCTCACTCCCTATTTTCACTAGAAACATTCCTTCTTCTACTTCCTTCGTCCATCCTATTCTCTTAACTCCCTCTACCCTACCTGAACTCCAACATCTTTCAAAAGATTTTTGATTTCCGCTTCCCCTGTTTCACTCTCCACTTTCAATCCCTTAACTACTATGTTATTTTTCCTCTTCGTCCTTTCTTCCCCTTCCAATCTTCTTTCGATCTCACTCAGTCTTTTCTTCAATCTTTCATTCTCATTTTGCAAGTTATCACTCCCTTTTACTATTTCCGCACTCTGTGTTTCCTTGCCTATATGCTCATTCCTGATTTCTAAGTTGCTCACCCGTTCTTCCAACTGTTTTATCTCACTACTTCTCTGTTCGTCAACCTCCCTCCGTCTATTCTCTATGCTCTCTAGTTTACCCCATACCTTGTCTTTCTCCTCTTTCCAGAGTTTATCCCACTCTTCCGACTTTTCTCTTACTTTTCTCACTTCCCCCCTTACGTCTTTCCCCTGCCTATTCATATCCCTATTCATATCATCCAGTCTCTTCCTTGTTTCCTCTCTGAACCCTTTTATGTCGGCGTCTCTAACGTCTCACCGCTACTGTCATCTTCCCCCTTCTCCCCACTAACCGCGTTCTCATCATTGTCACCTGTTATTTCGGCTACCTGTTCTGTGCGATCGTCTATTGACTGACGCCCTCTGGCGCCCGTTTGTGGACTTCGATACGTCGGCATCTTACCTTACCCAGTGATCTGAGACGTTTCCCGCTCTTCACTCACCTTCCTCTTGCCCCCTTTCCCAGAAACTATTTTTACTGCTCCTAACCTCACAAACTTCACGTGCTTCAATTTTCACTTCACACAACTTTCTTTCACCCTTTACACCTTTGCCTTCACTCACCCTTCTTCCTTTACCCCTGATCTCCGCACTCACTGCCCTTTCTGCATCCACACACGCTTATTCCCTTCACCAAAGCCAAAAAACTGTCACTTGAAACAAAAGCGTTCTCTCACGATCGGTACTGGAAACGGAAGCCAACTGCTTAAGCAAATCAAAATTGTTTAAAAAAGTAGAAATTTATTAAAAATTCAAAGAAATGTATCAAAATTATATAATTATTCAACAAAAAGTAGCATAGGATACCAATTTGAGAAAAAAGTGGACATCTCTGGGTCAATTTTTAGAAATTTTGAGAATAAACAATAAGTAATAGTTTAAATAATTATATAAGGTTTGAAAAAAAACTAATACTCCAAACAATGACAAACTATTACATTTCAATCAGAAAATACGATTATTTTTTACATTTTTTGGGAATAAATAATTGTTTAAATAAGTTACATTTGTTTAAACAATTAAAAATTGTTTAAAAAGTTATGGAAAATATTCAAATTGTCCATTAGTGATCATTTGTATGAAAAGGACGACGGAAATTGCTAAAAAGTAACAATAATACGTAAAAATGTAGTTTTTTGATTTTTGGGTAATATTTGGGGCACTGTGGAAGGGGTAAGGGTGGGTTAAAAATGAAAGTTATTATTATGCTTTTATTTCATAGGTACTCCTCTTCAATCCCTAAGAAGTTTGGCACTTTTCGATCAAACTCTGAAGTATGAATTCAATTTTTCGAAAATCCAATATTTCCCCATGTTAATTAAATGGGATTTTGAAGTGCCCGGTAGCACGTGTTAATATTCGACTTTCGAAAAAAATAGGGCTTTTTTTCTCCGGAAATGGAAACTTTTGGTGGGGGGACTGGCCCTCTAGGGTGAAAAAAAATTTTGCAATGCATTTTTGGACCACCCTAATGGTACAAGCTTATTAAGGCGCTTCCTCAGGCTTGATTTTTAGCCCATGTATTCGTTGATCCCATTTCCCTCCTACACGGATGAATTGTTTGATGTAATATTTTAACCACATAATCTCAATGGCATAATGCATAAAACTAAAGTCTTCGTTTTTTGAAAAATGGTCTTGTTTTTTTGTTTTTTAATTAATTGAAAATCTGCTTCATTTATGCGCCTGAAAACGAGCAATCCGCCGCCGAGAAAGCGCGCAGTACACTCGAAAGCAGGCGCTTCAAAGTAAATGGAAAACCCTCGTCTAATTCACCGTGAACTTTTTCGAGGATGCTTGAACCCAGGGGGTCGGTCGTAACTCTCACGTCCTTCCCATTGTTGCCATGCGACACGATTCGAGCCGCTTGAACGAAATTGATAATTAGTCAAATATGCAGAAATTTAATTTTAATATGCTGCATTAGGTTCGTCACATAATTACGAGACGATC